>CAHIKZ030003141.1:0-138494 GCA_903632075.3 Acanthosepion pharaonis
AACATGGATGGAGTTTTACACTGAGAAAGACTTTGACTGTGAACGACTTTCATCTGGAATTGAAAGTATAAAGTTCACTTTAAGTGATTGAATGAAAAAAACATCTTAGCATACATTTAAAACAAAACCCAAAAAACTTTCATCTGACATTTGCAATTAGCAATCATCTTTGCAATTAGTAGCTGTGACTAAAATAATTGCAGCCCAGAATGTAATCAGAAAATAAGAGAAAAAAAATGAATCAAATTTATTTCAAACCACTGCCATTGTCTCCTATTTAATTCTGAGGTTACTAACTTTTCAGAGATGAATCCAAAAATGTTTATTATTTTTTACTTCTTTTTAACCAAAACCAGTTACAAAAAGCAATACACTTTTATATATATATATATATATATATATATATATATATATAAATTTTCTTTTTTAATGCTCATATAAAAAGAATCAATTTGTTTTATTGTTAACAAAAATGAAATCAAATTAGTTAATTGTTTCATGATAGAAAGTTTTGCAAATGATTTTGTCAGTTGATTAGAATTTATTATTAGCCTCTGAAAAGCTGTGACAATTTGCTTGGAATGAATAGGAGTTGTGGGCTTGATTATCTTGAATTTGATTTCCAAACAAAATTATCTGTGCCAATTTACACAGTGAGGATTCGAGTTACTTCCCTTTGTTTTCCTGCTGTGTTGTATAACTTCCCTGCGAAAACAAAAGAAAATTGTTTTAATGCTCACAAAAATTAGACTTGAATAGTTTATTTATGAGAATTTAGCAAAAACACTCCTCGTTTATGACAGTGATGATGATAATTGTTTTTATTAATAATACAAATATTTCTATTAATTTGAAATCAACATTTTCCATAAGCCTCCCTCATTGAAAGTTAATCGTATTTCACAGAATTTTATTTATTTTTTTTTTAATAATTTGTTTTTAATTAAAAATGTTTTGATTCAGTTGTGAGGTCAACTTGAATGGTCTACTTAATTTATTCTTAATCAAACATGAGGTATGTCAAAGGTCATATGTCTTTCAACTAGTAAGAGAATAATAAACTGTTACTGAATTCTCATCAGTTTGTGCAAGTTGTCTTTCAGACAAAATGAAAATACATTTATTTTGCAATGAAGTAAAGTCCAAAAAACTCCACTAATGATAGGTCTAGTAAATGACAATTTTAAAAATATCCAGTGATAAAGAACTTTTACAATTATGTTACTTGGACCAATTTTTATCAAAATTGGTTGAACGTTTTAATATTGTATTTACACCAATCATCCATTTCTGAACATCTTCAGAAAATTGCAAGTTAAAAAAAAAAAAATGTTTTTATTTTTTTAGCTTAACATTTTCTAATAGAAATTCAATTCCCAAATTTTATTATTTAATATCATGAAAATAATTTCAGTGTAACTTATTTTATCTATTTTAAAAAATTAAATAAATAATAATTTTAAATTTTTTGAAAATTTTATTTTCACCTGAAAATCTTCAATGTTTGAAAACATAGTCACACTTGACAGATACAAAGCCAAATAAACTGGTCAGAATTTCTCCTAAAGTATTTTATGACTAAAATTCCCCAAGTAATAAAATTGTGTTATCGTTGTCTAACACTAACTCTTCTATCTGAATGAAAAAATATCGAGAATTGTTCTCTTGAAAATTCCACTTTCAATCATTACTCTGTTTAATAGCAAGATCTAAAATCAATCATTAGTTTTCTTTTTGTTTCATTTTTTTAATGCATATAACAATAACTTTTATACCCAGGCATAATTATGGAAGAGCTTCACTTTTCATTCACTTTATTTTGTTCATGACTTGTTACCAATGACAAGAGTAATGTGACTTTCATTTAATAGTGAGATTGGACCTCTAGAATGACTTTGTTTATGGATAATAATGCTCTAACAAGGTTTCAGTTGCTGGAATGTCTGTATTGATTTGTAGATAGATTTCTATAGAAATACACATATTTCTAATCTCTAAGAGGTAAAGGTTTGTTTTAAACCCAGAAGAGTATGCCATTCTAGTTTTCAAAGTAACAACAGAGATGACTGTTGATATATGGGAAAAAATTCTTGGTTCTTTTTTTTAATCAAGTTTAAAGAAATTTTTCACTCATTATAAATGACAGTTTTATGGTTCATTCATTTTCCAGATACTAACCTACTGGAGTGTTTTGTCAGATTTGAAACTGTATCTACAGCTTCAATTTTTCCACTCTAGGTCTTGATGCTTCTTTTATGTACAGAAAATTTACCAGAAAAATTCACAGAACATGATTAGGAAAAAATCTTTTCCATAAACTTGGGAATTTCTAATTTTTTTCTTAATTTTTAAAATTGAAATTGACATGATATGAAATTTGACATAAGGTTGATATTAATATGAACATTTCCAACAAAAAAGCATATATTGGGCATTAGCATTAACTGTGGACATCAGGGAATGCCTACAGGTTTCTCTTTAAGTGCAATTGGGAAGTGATCTTTGGACTTTAAATCCAATATTGAGATTGAACAACCAAAATAACTACTGTTTTACTTGTAAAAAGAATTATTGGCAAAGTTTAAACTTTGTGCCTGCAGAAAAATGGTGTATGTCAAAAGGACATTTCTTATCTTGATTTTACTATTATTTTGTATTCCCTTCACTCCCTCAGTAATGTCTATCATTTTAAAAAGTGATGATTAGAATTTTAATAAAATCCAAAGATATGAAAGTGAATTTATACATCTTTTTGTTCTTGAAGATTTACAAAATATAAACACTCTTTATTCATTAGATTGTTTATTTATAAGAATAATTTTATATTTACATTATAAAAATATGTGAACGATGCAATTATTATTTCCCAATTTATAAAGAAATAAGTATGAAAACAATTTATTATTCATAAATTTATAAAAAAAAAAATTACTAAATTTTAAAAATATGTGAAGCAACTATAATGAAATCTTTATTATTTACCATTTTATAAAGTTGGAATCAATTTGCTGATAAATATCATAAATGCCAACCATTCTTTGTCAATTGCTTAGTGTTCACTTTTCATTTAAGATTTCTTCATCAGTCAGCACTTCGCTGATAATAAATAGTAGATTTTATAGGCATTTTTAGAAAAATTAGCTACAATTTAAAAAATTTTTCAAAATTGTTATTCAAAAAAGAGCAAGAGGTTGGGGTAGCATAAAATGGCTGGTGTTTCAGGACTTGGATTTCTATTGATTAGGCATCAGTTATGAAAAAAAAAAAAAGAATGGAAAATTGAAACAATAAATAATCTAAGATATGAAATAATTTGAGAAAAAAATGTATAATGACCAGAAAAATTATGTTTACTTAATTTTTCTAAATGGTTCACATATTTTGAAAATTTTATACATTTGTACAAATTTTTTAATAAACAGATTTCTTTTGAAATTTCTTTCTTTATAAAATGGTAATTAATAAATATCACATAGTATTTGGTTCACCCATTTTTATAATTTTATAAATAAATATTGCTGAGTGAGTCTCAGTATTTTACAGTAATACTGATGTCAAGGGAAAAACCATCCTTTTGAAGCATTGTTTTTTTTTGTTTTTTTTTGAAGGTTAAACTTTGCCAAATTATTATTATTGAGAGAACAATATTGTCTATATTTTAGCAAAACCAAGTCTCTCAGAAATACTTTCTGATAAGCAGCTAAAGAGACTAAACATTAAAATTTTTTTCATTTGAATCTCTACATCATTTACTTTACATACTAACATTCTGGTGGGGAGTGGAGTGGGGATAAAAATTGCTGGAAACATTTGCACACACTTATTTTTATGTTTATTAATAATGGTCATTAATGATTATTGATTATTAAGTTTTGTCAATAATCAACCTCTAGAATAAAAACATATACACCTGTTTGAGATTAATTGGTCTTCTATAAATAGTCTTGTTCTCTCACAAACTCATAAAAACATTGATTTTTTTTTTTTTTTTTTTTTTTTTGTAAAATTTTAATTTACTCACAACCAACTTTAGATGAAAATTGTTTAATTATATATATGCAGTGCAGTTTCTCAAAAAAGTACAAGTATATGTAGTCATGTGTTAAAAATGGTGGTTATTAAAGATTATGAAATGTTTTTTGATTTTTAATGGTCATTATCTCGTGCAATGTATTTTAAAAAAGCGTATTTAGATAATTTAAAGGAAGTTTATTTACCTCATGAGTTAAATGGATTGATTATTTTTCTTAAAACTACTTCTGTCCAATAATAACTAGTGTATAAATTTTGTATGTAAATGTAACAACTATTATGGGACACATGTAATATTAATTAGTATTATTAAAAAAATGATAGTAATATTTAGAAGAAAAAAAAAAGGTGAATGTTGTCCAAAAGTTTTATCACAGACAAATATTTGTTTGAAATATTTCCAAAATTGTAAAATTAATTGTTTAACATTTTCTCCATCAGACAATTTTTTAAAATATCTGCAAAAAGATACTTTATATATTATCAAATACGACTTGGGAAGAGAGAATTGATGATGAAATACTTGGGCTTGCAAAGATGAAATACTATAAAAATTAAATTGTTTTTTTTACAACTTGAATGAGTCGTAAAATGTTAAGAGTAATAAAACTGAAATGAAAATCAGTTTCACTTGGTTATTGAGCAGTGATTGGTTACCTGATTATTTTTTAGAATTGTTTTCATTTCTCTTAGAACTCTCCAGATTTTGTTTGGGGAATTTCTTTTGACTGTACAGTAACCTTTGATAGTTGAAATGCTAATAATTTTCTCTGCCATTTTATCACTGTTTCTTTATCAAATTGTGCAGCAATAAACAGCTGAACACAAGGTCATAAAATTGGTTTCTGTGCTATGCAAATACATCAAACAAATGTGTTAAATATAATTTGTTTGATTTTTATTAGACTACAAGACCATTTCCAGTATTGAGATTTTTAAACAATACATGTACATGTTTCACACACACACACACACACAAACAAGGGGTATGCTGAAAAGTTCTCTGCCCAATCAAGAAGCCCATCCTGACCCTAAAATATTTCATATATATATATATATATATATATAAAATAATAAAATATCTCTGTGATGTTTAGCAAAAGTTCATCTAGAAATAGAGAGGGGCGGCTTGCCTACTCTGAATGACATCATTAAAACCCTGTCAAGCTCAACTCAACCCTCCTTAATCACCAAGCAGGACTTGCGTGTGTAATAATTTGATAATTCAAACTTTTGCAAAAAATACCTCTTCCAATATTTTGAGCTTGTCACCACTAAAGTTTTGTTTTTCCCTCAGCCTTAGAGTTTTATCAACAGATCTTAAGTTTGGGGAAAGCAGAAAAAAAACAAAAAAAACAAACTAATTTCTGACAATTTTGCAATCAGATACTCATTCAATCTGTGATTCATTACATTCCATCATCCCATGCAACCTCAGTTGATACAATCCTTCATTTGTTTATAAACCTAAAATATCTTAATATAAAATCTCTATTATCTATGAATATGCAGTAATATTATTGTTTTACTTTGATCACCTAAAGCAATTGAAACTTTATAGCAGTTCAGCTATTTAAAAGCTACACTACAAAAAATTGTTATATTTTAGAACACTTACTTTAGCCTGGTACATTCATGGAGACTCAATCCTCACCTAAAAGAACTTTTTAAATCATTGCTGTACCACAGTTGTCACTTTATATTGTAATCAAAATTTTGTTCTTTGTATTTTATTACTGCAAGAAACTAAAAAAAAAAAAAAAAAAAAATTAATGCTTTATAGAAATTATTAAGAGAATCTCTTGGTATATACCAAGAGGTATATGGTATAGACATTTTTGTGATAAGCATTTTAATAATGTGGGAAATCTCATAAAAACACTGTTAAAGATGCATTTTGGAAAATAAATTTCCTCAATTATTTGAAGCTGAACAAAAAATTATTTTTTGATAATTAAAAAGGTTCTCATACCAAAAACTGTTTATATTCTATTTTTTTTATTCCCAATTTCTATTTTCAAAAAATTGGTTACTTTATTTTATTCTACTGATGGAGTAGATTTCAAGTTCTTGAGACAAGCTTTTAATTGTATCTCTTAATAAATTGAAAAAAAATCTTTAGTGGTAAGGACATTTACTTTACTTACCTAAGTTTGGCCCAAGATCATGTTCGAATTAGTTGAGGTTTCTTTTCCACTAAGCTTATTGGTACAATTTCTAGCTAAATGAATTCTGACACTAAACTATATTAAATATAAATTTATTCCAAATATTTTATTAGTAAAGTAAGTGAAATTCTTAAAAAGTCTAAGGTACACCATCTTTTTTTTTATTCAGGAACTCAATTAATTGTAATCATTCAGAAAGGAATTATTTTATTTTATTTTTTAATCCTGGTTTATGTGCACTTAATGAAAATACACTGTCATCAAAAATTTGTTAAAATCCTTTATGCAAAAATATTTTCTTTTGTTTGGATTTTGATTAAGTGATTTTTTTTGTTTAATCAGGAAAAGGAAGATTAAAAAAAATTAAGTAGAAATTATGATTTGTACTAAAATACTAGAGCGAAATGCTCTCTCTCTAATATATTTATGACAATTTATATGTGGCTCAAAATGCAAAATGATCCCTATTGTCTTTCAATACAATGAAACTTGAAAATCTAATCAAATCTTTGGATAACAATTGTAAAACTGTTTTTAAGCTCACTGTACTAATCATTGTACCAATTGTTTTATATTATAGGCACTAATCCTATTAAAAGGATTAGTGTCTATTCACATTTTAATTTATTTTGTCCAATTGATTTGGAAAAAAAATTTTCTTGACAAAAGCCAAACAGTCCACATTTAAATAACAACTTTTTATATTTTTCTTCTTCAAAGTTATTTGTATAAAATCTTGTTTTCGTTCAGATTAATATCAATTCTTGATCATGCAAAAGGGGAGGAGTCTTTAAATGTTAGTGAAAAAGATCACTTTCAATAAAACAATGTATTCTATGACATTTCTACATTGACCTTAGCTCTGCTAAACACAATTGACTTTAAGGAAATGGTTGCAGTTGAAGACAAATCTGTTATAATTTAGCTTTGGTTTTTTAAACTTTTGTGATTTTTTTTTCTTTTTATTATAAAATTGTCTGATGGACAAAGATTTTACTGTTAAATATTTTTGTATATTTGCTCAAATGTCAAAAAATGAACATGTTTTTTTGTTTTGCTTATTTATGGATGTTTGGATTTTTTTTTTCTAAATATTCCAGACTCCGAGGATATTTTCTCATTTTCTATTGATTGACTCTGTGAATAACAGAAATGACTGATTGTAGATGGAAAAAGAGAATGCTCTAAAAATTAAGACACAGATTTTTTGGAAAATGAAATTTGTAAAGAACTGTAATTCCTATAATTTTTACACAAAACTCAAGTTGAAAGAAAAATATATATAAAATTTACAGGCATATCAATGTATGCATGTACATACACATTTGCTTATATCTAGACCAAGATATAAATATATTTCTGATTTACATATAAGAAACCTAAATAAACAATTCTGCTTGTGAAATTAAAAAAGGGGTGCGTGTTTTTTTGTTTTTTAAGTTGTTAGATTTTTTAGAATTAAGCTGTCAAATTAGCTTAATAGTATTAGCATGACCTTTCTGACAATATGACTAATTCCTCTTTAAGAAAATTCCACAGACTGAAATCATTATTTCTATTAGAATGATTTTATAATCATGTAAGTAATTAGTCATTCATCTTAGAATTTATCATCATCATGCTGTTGAATGAAAATTTTTGAAACTTTCTTTCCCAGCATTCAATGTATTTTTGCCAGGAACTTCAAATGAACATTCTAGAAAACTGGAAAAAAAAATTGAATTAAGAATCAAAGTTCTCAGATTTATTTAAAAAATGTTTTTTTTCTATTTCACTATTTTTAAAATGCTGTAAATATTTAGGTTGTTGCTGTTAAACAGCAAAATCTTTTTACTGGAAATGGAAAATGAATCTTTTCCAAAATATTTTCAGTGTTGTTTTTTTATATTCTTTTAAGTTAAAATATTTAATTGAAAAAAATTAAAACACATTTCATTTTTTCCAAAACAAAAAATGAATTGTTTGTCATTTTTTTTATATAGTATTTTTTTCACTTCAGTCATCTTTCTAAAAATTTCAGCTTTTCCATGTTGCCTCCATCATCATTGTACACATCATATTTTATTTATATATTCCCATCAAAAGTTTGTCAGATGTTACAAATTTCCCAAAATTTTCAGAGACTACAGCAATTTCTATCCTCTTTCAAATTTCCAATCATCCTGATTCTGTGAGTAATTATGGGTACTACTTTTACTTTTGTGTTCAGCAACTTTCATATTTCTCAGGCAATATGCAGATTATTTTGCATCATTTCTTTTCTTTTTTTTTTTTTTTTCAGCTTCTTCTGTGATTGAAACATTATCTGATTGAACATTAAAGTAAAAAAAAAAAAAAAAAAAACATTATTTATTTTCTCTTTTCCTATCTTTCTTTCTCTTTATCTAGTGGGTCTTTTAGAAGTCTTTTCAATGTTCCAATGTCTGTGTTGTATAACAGTCAGGAATTACTGTATTTCCCCATTTTCAAAATAGGTCTAAAAAAAATTATCTAGTCTCCTACAAACTGAAGGTTGTTTTTTTTCCTTTAATTTTATGTTTATACAAAATTTTGCAAATCAAAATTAGGATACGTCCTTAAAGACAACAAGAAATAAGTCTTACAATTATTCCATCAATTATACAAGCAACTATCTTCCACTTACTTCTGTCCTTCTTCAGGTGCCTGTCACATTCAGAAATCTTTGTACAAAATCTCCCAGACCAACTAAAGTTGTTAACAATCAGAAATTTTGAGTATTTGGTTCATTTTTATGGATTTTCTAAATTAGACTCATGGCAAAAGAAAATCATAGACAAGAAAAGTGGATTTTGTTTTAAGATGCAATGTAAGAAAAATATGAATATACTGCCAGGAACATTGTGATCACTAACAAAAAAAACAAAAACAAGATACTTGTGCCAATATAGTATATGATGCTATATAAGACTTTTTCCCTCTCTAAAAATGGTTCAGAGAATATTCACATCTTATATGAAGATTTCTAGTAAGCTAATGTGTTACTCATTCACCATATTAGAATAACAGTATTTATACCTAACACAATTCCTTAATACTGTAATATTCAGTCAGTTATGCTTGGGCAATCATGTATCTTTCAATACATGACTGACGAGGCAGATTTTGTACCTGCAGTAGGTTGCCATTTCTTTGTGGTAGACCAGTTGCCATCCAAAGCTATAGAACCCAGTCTGTCCTACTATTTACCCATAACTGAGAGAAGAAGAGGATTCATACCTTTCCCAAGGGTATTAGTACGTAAGTGAATGTAATGGATTTGACTGGAATTTAAACTTGGCTCTCCGATTCCTCAATCCAAGCTGCTATCCATTACTCCACCATAATTCCTAGAATAACTATTTTCTTTCCTAATATTCTCTTCATCTTCAGTCAGAATCCATTTTTATCTGACTTGAGAGTTCTGCTGGTTCCACTTCAAAAATAATTTTTGAATTGTTCCCAGTGCTCTTATGATTATTGGTAAGATTGTTTTTTTCTTATTCCATGCTTTTTCTCTTTTGTCTATATAAAACATTTACACCTAAAGAAGTATTGTTTAATAAATAATTTTTAAAATAATCTGATCCCATTTTACTTTTTTACTTTATAGATTCAAGGGGGAAGTACTTTTTTGCACTCAACTTTCTTTCTCATTATTCCAAACTCACTCAATTTTATTTAACAGATCACAAGTTATAATTTTTTTTTTTCAATTTTACTCATAGAAACCGTAGCCCAACATATACCATTTTGGAATCAGGCTAACTCCATGAGCAAATTAAAAACATTCCAGGCTGGATCTGGGCCCATAATCCTGAAATTTTAGATTCCCAAGTTTTCATTACTGTGATTGTTTTCAGCAATGTGATATTTTTGTAATTTTTTTTGTACAATAACAATATTTATAAATTGGAAATATATTTGGGAATAATTGAAATTAATTGCGAAATCCAGTGACAGTCACCCATGAAATAAAAATAATTTTGTACAGAAAATAAGGACCTATGTACATCAAATTGTCTTTAAATTAAGTGGCAGCAGAAGAATTATCATTAAATATTTAAAGGTATGCTTAAACATTAATGCAATACTTAAATGCTGTGATCAATTTTGAGTTCTTCTGTAGTTTATTGTTGCCTATCGCATATGACAGCAGCAGTAGGCCTCACAAAAAGAAATCTTTGCCAACAGATTGCAATCAAAAGTGCCAAGGGTGCAGCAAGGAAAAGTCTTGTGCAAATGAAAACCTTGGTGAATAAAAGTAGGAATGAAAGACTTGTCCAAGATTTAAAATAGGTTATGCAAGTGATGTTTTTACTACAGGAGAAATGTATTTCATTTTCTACTTTTTGTCTTGTAATATTTCAAATATAATTTGTAAATACTTTAACTATATCCTCTATGTTTAGAATAGCTAGATTTTACAAGCCTATGTCTTAAAAGAAATTTTGTCTATGTTAAATAACAAATCAATTTCAGTTTGTTGATCTACTGTGCATAAGAATTTACATACTACAAGAACAGCTGCTTATAGAGCATGAACATTTTTTTTTGTTTATTTTTGTCATTTGTATTGTATTCACTCCTTCTCCACTATTAGTCCCGTAGACTCCACTGAGGAATATGGGGCCTACAGCAATTAAGTTGCTAGCCCCATGCTCAACTGGTTTTGTACCTAGTTTTTACTTAGAGTACCCAGTGGTCCTCATCCAAGTACTGATCAGGTTTGATTACTTGCTACCATATTAGGTTTAACATACACTAATATTTTTTTTTAATTAGTTGAAGCACTCTCAATCATTGCATTTTCTGACTAGCATTTATTTCATTCTAATTTTAGTTGCTTTTCATTGTAGCTAATGTCATTTTTTTATTTTTTATATTGATGACCATAGAATAACTCAAATTTTGAAAGAGATAGGAGACCAAAAAAAGAAAAAAAAAAAATCAAACATTAATAATAAATATGGTGTAACTCAATGGTCATAGATGGGTAAAGAAAATAATTGTTAAAGGTTTTATGAACTCATATATATATATATATATATATATATATATATATATTACTTGGAGTTGTTGTATTGACAGAAATAAAAGATTACCTATAGCAGGTAATCCTTTATTGACAGCATAATCTTAAGATAACATTTTTGAATTGGCTCTATAAGCAATCCCTAAATAATGTTCCGAAATAATTTTTTATCAGTCACACCTTCTTGGTAATTACTTTGATTAATATTAAATAAAAACAGTATAATGGTGTAGATAACAATGTTTAATTTAATTATATTTCAAGTGCAATGATCTTTTCAGGTTACAGAAATTTGTGCTGACAGAAGCTTAAAAAGTCTCCAATAGCTGTTAATCTTCAGAATAAATAACAAGCAATAAAAAACCTAGATGGGTTGATTTATAGAGACAGCAATGTGTTTGTAATGAGCAAAAGCTGAGTAGTTATGAATGAGTGAGGTCAACAGTAGAGATGTCCAGCTCACTTCTGACCAAAGTGTTTTTATCTTTCAATCATGTCCAGTCGCAGTTTGACCCAATCGTACATTTTCTGGTGCATGTGTCGTTGCTGCATCAATTTCTCTGCACATCGCTGCACTTTGAAATCATTGCGTCGCAAATACATTAGAGTGTCATGTTGCATCTGCTTAAGTTTTTCCGATCGGATTTCATCCAAGGTCCACTCTTCAGACACATAAGGGTTGAAACGGAAATAGGTAGTTGGAGGTAGCAAATCAGAGAGAATTGTGTTCACAGCTAAGGGTTGGACAACATGAAAAAGAAAACAAATGAGAAATTAAGAAAAGAAGTGATCTATTTTATGTTCAGAAATTTGGTAAAAATGATTTTAAGAATTTTATGATCTAAATTTTTATTTTTATCATTTTAGACATTCTATCTTCAACAAAAAAAAAAAAAAAAATTCTAGTGTGGATAACAGAAAACATTTGTCATTGCAGTTCTATGGTTCAAAGTGAATGCACAGCAAATTTGGACAGAATATTTTTGTAATCAAAATGGCCGACATTAAGCAGAATATTTGTTTACCAATCCAGATTTGGTGTCAAATTTTTCAATGGTCTATATTAATAAAAGAATGAAAAAGTAAAAAGGATAAACATCTTTCTTCATGATATTTATTAAGAAACACTTAATCTTCTTACTAACCACTGTATTGATTTACTCCAATCTTTCAAATGAAGTGGAGGGAAATGCTGGGTTACTCCTCATGCAAGCTGGAGATGGTCAACTACTTCAATCTGCAAGTAGGCCATGATTCATTATTTGACCTACAATATTGATATTAATAAAACAATCTTCTGGCCCTGGATAAAGATAACCACACCAATTGCAGACAATGTGGGCCACTTGATTGTTAGTAGTTATTTGGTAAACATAGTTTACTACTGTAGCTTTTTGTCAGACTAAAGAATTTTGTTAATAAAAGCAAGAAAAAGCTATTTACCCTCAGTATCAGTTGCACTGTCTAAAATTTTAACAACTTTCTCTTTCAGTGTACTTTTGCCTGTATTCATTTCAAGATTTGGTTCATATCTGCCATTTCCTATAGACACGACACATTGCAAGGGGGTATTTGGCCAGAGAAGACGACATTCGTGGATGGCTAATGCTGTAGGGTTGTTACATAAAAGACCGCCATCCTGTAAAGGGAAATAATCCACATAACAATATGTTAACTTTAGATAAGTCCAAATGTTAGTGTTAAAAATAAGTCTGATCAAAAAATTTTATTTTAATTTGTATCAGTTCATCTCATTGAAATTAAAATGACATTAATCCATAGACATAACAATTGAATGGAAGAAAAGAAAAAAAAAAGGCAACAATTTGTAGCCTTAACTGCTTGACAAACTTAATGTTTAGGCAAAAACCTTTCTATAAAATTGAATATTTTTTTTTCATTCAATATATCCAGTGTCACGAAAGAAATAAGGTTAAAACTCTTATGTAATGAAACAAGCTTTCTGTTGACTCAAGCATACAATACATAGCTTGGAAAATAGAATATTTGCAACCATTTTAACAAAGGTTTGTGACTTATGATCCGAAATCAAAATAAACTTTTTTCGCTTTCAAAGAATTTCATATTTGAAATTGAATAAGGTTATTAGTAAATCAGATGTGAACACACTTCCCTTTTATCTTATGTACATGTCTGTTTTACTGTTTGAGTTAAAAGAACCAATGTTTACAAATCAAAAAACAAGTTTACCAAGATAAAAATGGTGCAAGTTTACCGAATGACAATTTGAGCAATTGCAATGAAACAAGCGAAATTAAGATGAAAAACATACTAGTCGAAAATTAATAATGGTTAACAATGTTTGATCTATTAAGAATGGAAGGTAATGCTACCAGTGTCCTACTCGGTGAAACACGCTTTAAAATTAACACTATAATTGCTATAAAGGATAATAATTTATTTTAGCACTCCCTTTTTATTAAAAAAAAAAATAAAGAAAACTATTTTTTTTGTGTATTCATCTTTCAGTTCTCAAAAGAAAAGAGAGCCCTGGAGATTTTTGCAAAGACCTAATATCTTACAACACAAAATTATATATTTACTAAAGTGATTAATGTTTTTTTTCACACCCAACTCTAAAACCACTAAAGTTATCTCCCTTTTTCTTTTTTAATGTTTAATTAAAGCAAACATCTAGCATTGTTGGCTCTTGGCTAGTTTGATGCGTCTACTCCTGTAATATAAGCTATCAGTATACTTTTTTGTGTGTATTATATATATATATATATATATATATATATATATATATATATATATATCTGATAATGACTTTGGAGATCAGCATGCCACTGTATAAGTCTCAAATTAAAAGACACAAAAAAGGGCCATTATGTGCTGAGGGATAGATGCAATGAACCAGAAGCAAGGGATTACAGACCCCCATTGTTGGGTTCCCAACCATACAGTCTGTAGACTCCCTTAGGGACTGCTTTCCAGGGCTCCACAGACTCTCAGTTGTTAATTTTGAGTGATAGAAATTGTGGGAAAAAAAAAAAAAGTTGAGAATTACAAGCAGGCAAGATTTTGCCTGTATTTCAATCATTTGTGTACTTTATTAAGTATGACTTTAAAAATACACAAATTTTATACATAATTTCTCAAATGCATGAGAATTGACGACACTCTAATCACAAAATATAAATATAGCACATATTCAAAAAACTTAAAACTATTACTTGGTTACTTATTGTACAATTATTGTCATGTGATGTAAACAATTATTTAAATAAATTAACGGCACCTTTTTATAGTCATCTGTCACTTATATTATTGCCAACTAAGACTGTTTTTACTTTTACATAAGTAGCAAAGTAATCGTTCTAAATATAAAGTGGTTAATCGAAATATGTGCCGCGTAATTTGTTGAACATAAATATTCCTACTTTCCTTGAAAAGTTCAGTTCTTGGCAATTTTTATTAGACATTGTCAACATTTTTCTTTGTTTTAATTCCGTATCTTTTGTTTTTACTAATGTTTACCTAATACAAGGTCCAACCAAGAGCCATTCAAAGTAGAGAGTTATTGAATGATGTTGTTGCATGCATGTAAGAGGAGGATGTAAGAAATGCTTTATGAGGCTATGTATTAGAAATAACAGTTAACCCTAGACTTGAAGTAGTTAGGATTGTAGTGATCAGAAAACATCCTCTCAGGAGTCTGTTCCAAAAAATAGCAGTTCTTGGAATGGATCTTTCCAAGTGGACCTTCTTTCTTACTAATAGAATACAAAAGGAATTAGGAGGATTTGTCCTAGTCTACATGGCATGGTGGATCGTAGCTGCAAACGTCAATAATGTGCAATTAAGGAATGTAGCTATGGAAATAGTGAGAGAGTATCAAGGAGCTTACAACTTTTCGTCTGTGGGAAAGGAGCTGTAGAAGGGAAAATAATTCATTGTGTAGACGTTTCTGAACTCAAGACAGGTATGTGAGGGCAGGGCAACCAAAAACAAGTCTTTCTTCCTTGAAATTTCAGTTTTAGTCAGCAAAACTTCTCTCCTTTACATGATTGTGTTGTGTGTGTCTAACTGTTGTGTGTCCCATGCCAATATGAGTAACCAAATTTATCTTTTTTCACCTTATATGAAAAAAAAAAAAATTTAAAAATGTATATAAAAGTTTGTTACTTATTTCAGCTAGTATGAGTTGTCAAATTTATTTCTTATAAAATTAAACCAAAAAAAAGAAAAGAGACATTATAGCAAAGTACATTCATATCATTTCATCATTAAGAAGAATATGTGGTAGTAAGGAGGTTACTTCCCTTTTCTGGAGAGGAATTAGAATGGACCCTGGTATGAAAGTGGCAAGGGACAAATTTATTGAACTTATTAAAAAAAATATTGGTCACAAAAATGTTTCCCCACAGGCTACAGAAAGATAGTTTCACAGGTCACATGTGTGAGATTCTGTTGTAAAAAATTATGAAAGGCAACAGATTTCTAACATTCTAAATCAGAAATGTAGAAATTTTTTTTTTTTTTTTTTACCTGATGTGTCAAATCATCAAGTTGAAATTCTGTGTAGTACCCTGGGGCTGCAGACGAGGCTCGAATGGCTTCCCATAGTTTATATTTACAGTTACCGGGATACTGGGAATAAACGCCTGAGGGCAGGTTGTAGGTACGAAACACAAAGTTTTTCATCTTGGCCATATTCATGACGCATGACAACGCAGACATCTGTAACAAAGTATAAAAGCACATGAGAAATGACTCTGCAGACTATCTAAAAAAATACACCCAGAAAAATCCAACAATTTATACTTTTTTTTGTTTAATCAAATTTTAAAATCTAATGAAAAATTTCAAGGACCATAACAAATAGCGATGGTAAATCAGAAAAATTTTTTAAATTATTTTCCTTCTTATTTTATTTTCCAAGAGATCAAAGTTCAATTTAGGATTTGTGAACCTTCCCTTACTGGATCACAACTTCATAACCTGGTAAACCAAAAAATATAACTATCAAGTTTATGATATAAACTGAATATGATAAGATTATTTTGAGGGCTGTAGGCAATACATTGTGAAATTCATATTAGACAACAAAAGCAAAATGAATGAAAATTATACTATTCAAATGTGTGATGTGTGCATGTTGATGGCCAATTTAGTCACTTTTTAAAATAATGTTGTTGGGTTGTTGTTCTTTTTCCCCCCCTCTGCCCACCAATATTTCAATGACCCCCAAAATAAAAGAGAAACAAGGCATTGCAAAAAAAAACAAAACAAAAAAAACAAACATTCACCTTTGGACAAGTTGGATCCTGGGAAAATTTGGACATGATACTATCTCCAGCATAATTCCTGCCAGGGTGGAAAAGAAATGAGAAATTTTATTTTATTTATTTATTTTTTTTTTTAAAGAAAAAGTGTAAAATATCTCCCCATTTCCACTTTTTTTTAGAAATTTCATCTTCAAAAGTGATGTACTTAAAAATATAATTAAATTTAACATTCTTTAACAAAAATATTACAAAATAAGTAAATATGCTTGAAAGTTTTTATACTCATGAACAGTCTGAGTACATAACACACATACATCAACACAATAAAACAAATATTAACTTTTAACTTAAAAATAAAAATAAAATATAAAGCAAAGTTGGTTCATTTTAATTTACCTGAGAATATCCTCCCAGATTTTAGTGTCATAAAATGCATGGCTCCACACCAGGTGTCCTGTTCCAACAAATCGATTACGTGTGAACATGTCTTGGCTAAGGTCTTTATACAATTCACAGCACTTGTCTGGGGGCATTCGATAGAGGATGACAAGACCTAACATAAGAGCCCCAGTACTCACTCCACACACATAATCAAACACTTTCCATAGATCCATTTTGCATGCTTCCTGTAATTTCCTCAGAGTCTCCAGGGCAACCAATCCTCTAAAAACAAACAACATTAGTTGATAAATTATTTACCTAACAAAAAAGTATTTTTTTGTCTTTAACTATGAAACTATTATTATTATCATCAAAACTTTTGCACAGTATGAGTTCAATTACTAACTTCCATGTAAAAACTATTCCCATTACTAAGAGCTATCAGTGATCTCTTTTTTTTCAATAACAAAGGGCTTTCATTTTTCTGTTAAAAATGATTGACTTAGAAATAATACTTCCTGGATCCTTCCATTTTTGGCATCTGTGACAAGAACTGAAAAGATTCCTGACAGGAAATTCAAGTAAAACTTTTAGTTCCCAGTTATTTTGATTTCAATTCTTAATAAACAACTCACACTAGGAAAAGTGCAGGGATAAGGACACCATTGAAGCTAGATTGAAAACTAGTATTCAGCAAAACTAAAAGAAAATTAATAATGGCTATTAAGCCTCTTTTTATTAGGGGCACTGAAAAGTTTTCAGCTTGATTAAGAATTCCTTCTCAAGTAAACCAAAAAAAAGTTTTGATTGATCATTTGGTAAGTGGGTTGAGTTGATAAGTTTTCAGTACCCACTCCCTCTCCCCATATATCTGATGTTAATAAGAAGTGGTTAAAACTAAGCATCTGTGCAAGTCTTTTACTGACTGAATAATTAATAATGCAAAAATGTTTCAAAATCAAACCCGAGATCTGCTCCAAAAGAGTGTAACAAAATTTAAGATTATTTTCTCTGTGTTCCATCTGGGAAGTAACCATATTCTCTCTAAGTTAACCTTTCTCTCTTATTTTAGATCAGAAATTCCTTAGATGTCAATAAGACATTTTGGGGGATTGAAAATGACTTGGATGTCAATTAGCATTGTTGAAACAGAACCATATCAACATCCTATTATTCCACACTTTGGTAGATTTCCAATAGATGTCAGTGAAATTGAAACAGTTAACATTTGGTTTCTTAGAAAATTTGGAAGATAATGTTTGTCTTGTTTCCTTTCACTTAAAAAAGAAAGAAAAATTCTACATTAGAGTGTTCCTAGCTTCTTCTAAAGTAAAAGAAAACAGGTTGATTGTTCTACAGTATATATTTTTATACTTTTGCATATATTTTGAAATTTAAAAAAAAAACAGATTTGTGCTTATTATGGCTTGTTGACTCAATTCATATATTTAAATCTAGCTACAAACCCATCAGCCATTATGGCAGCCACAGATCCAAAAATGTCAACAAAATTTATTCAAATGGAAACTTGTATTTATACCTTTGCCTAGAAACAAAGCCTATGTACCTCATATGTGAAAAGGTATTAAGTAATGAAATCTGCAAAGATGAAAAACCACCTTCAAAGAAAAGTTGTCTAAGGATTTATAACTGGAGGCAAAATGTTATCTGCTGCAGCCAGAATAGTTAATAGTTTCAGCTGACTCTTCAGCATTATCAGTATGAGAGGAGGAGGAGGAGGAATTCATATTGATTTGATATATTATTTTCTTTTAAGTTATATTTCTTTGAATTTTTTTTTGGCTTATGCCAAATAAAATCTAGCTTTATTTTACACCTAGCCATTTTATGGTCAGAGTTATTAGGGAATTCAAAATATCACTAATATATTTTGTTTATGATTGTGTCTTTTTTATAAAATCAATTTGAGCAAGTTTTCTGCCATTTGAATATTTCCAGGTGTCAAGTTTACATTTTTGAAAGAAGATTTTTATAATATAAAGATTGTTTGAAAGACAAAAATAAGATTTTCACTTTGCTGCACAACTAGGATGGTTCTTACAAAGTCCCTCTACTCCAGCCTTAAAGTCTTCTATAATATAAAAAAAAATTCAACTGAAAAAAAAAATTCAATTTTAACTGAGATGTCATATTTTATAGCAAAGATTTTGTATCTCTTCTGTAGGTTGGATTGTTGTAGGTAAATATACTTGGATATTATGCGATTTTACTGCAGGGGTAGAGTAGATAAGATAATGTGATATGTCTTCATAGCTTCAAACAGAATGTGCAAGAGATTTATTTAACAAAAATCCAACTTCATTAGTACTTGATTCATTTTCAGAATAAAATAAATGAGACTGACTTAGGAGTATCTCCGTTTCAGATTCTTTTATTTGAGATGTAGATATTTCTATTATATAAAATTGCAACCAGCTTCTATCTGTCCATTAGGTGATGTATACTTCACCAGACATCAACATAGTATCTTTCACTCCAAGAACAATATTCTGCTTAACAGTAGAACTATGTTGGCCAACATGACAAACCATGAATTATTGGCTGTTACCTTCCTTGAGAAAAATGTTCCCAATGTGGGCATGAACCACTATGTATTGTACAGATAACACCATCTGGAAAAGTATACTGTGACAAAGCACTATTTGGCAGGCCTCTATTCTATATTTAACAAAGCAGAGATTAAAGATATAACAATTATTGGAGCCCAAACACTCTTGTTAAACTTCAAAGACAAAATAGATCTTTTGAAATCATGATTGCTAGAAATAAATTCTAAGCACTAATTTATGGCAACTGGAAAACAAAAACCCAATTTAATAATGTTCCTAATGTTGACTAGACAGAAAGACCCTACCTGACTGGATTGTGACATCATTTAATTCAGAAATGGAAAATAAACCTAAACTTTACGATGAACCTGATGAAATGTCTGTAGAACTTTAAGTTAAATCACTGTTCAAGCATATGACTCTCAGTGACTTCTGGAGTACTGTAAATATTATCAACAATTATGCCAAACTTTGTGCAGAAACGAACATCATTTTAGTTGCATTTCCAACTTTTTAAATGGTCGAAGTTGGTTTTTTGGTTTAAAATTCAGTTCTAATAAAGTAAATAAACTGGAACATAGAAGTGTGTGGTGAATTGAGATTAAGATTCATTAATTTAAAACTAAACATCAGTTCTCTTCTACGCATATCATAACCATATCCATCCCATTAAAGAGGAGGCAATCAATAAAAATGCAAATGTTGGTGTATTAAAGTTTGTAATATATATGTGTGTGTGTGTGTGTGTGTGTGTGTGTGCAGGTATGTAGAAAAATAGGAAAGAACACGTTAGGTAAATAATCCAGGGTTCTTTAGTATTTTTTTTTTTTTTTAAAAACAGTGCTCCATACAAAAGAGCTTAGATTAAAATTATTTTTTAAATATATGATTCCTTTGCTGCATAAAGTTCTCATGTTTCAAAAACAAGAGCTGAAACCATCAATATAATTATTAAAATTAAATTTTCGCTTGAGGATGAAGCAGGGGCTTGTTACTTTAATTCACTTTAATTTTAATAATTATATTGATGGTTTCAGCTCTCATTTTTGAAACATGAGAACTCTTATGCAGCAAAGGAATCATATTTTTAAAAAAATAATTTTAATATATATATATATATTAAATATGTGTTGCAGTTCAATTTATATTACAATGAATCATTCATATAAAAAAAAAATTATTAGTAAAATTAATGATATAAAATGGTGAAATCCCTTCGCTAACAAAATTTTAAAGGTGCATTAACCTACCTATCACTCGATCATAACATTCAAGATTGTTAATGCACCTTTAAAATTTTAACAAAGGATTTGCCATTTTATATCATTAACTTTACTAATTTACTTTTGTATGAATGATTCATTATATATATATATATATATATATATATATATATATATATATATATATATATGTTATGAATAGACTCCAAAAGGGCACACAGGATTACCTCATCAGTGATGTTATGACATGGGGTCATGACAAGTTTTGAGTTTTTCAACTTACCTGTTCACCCAGAGACCCCAATACCTATTCCAGCAGGCAATCCCAAAGCAAAAAAAATCCACCAAGCACACAACAACGGACATATAAATAACTGCCACTGCTGATCTTGAAATAGCAAGCGACCAATCGGAAATGACTTATGTCACTTCCTCCTTAGCCAAGATGAGACAAAAAGAGAACAAACTGAATGCTTGTCTTTTCCCTCTTGGCTCCAACATGCAGAAAGACACACACTTTCAACAAACATTGCTTGACATAACAGATAAGTAATTTCTACTTGTTGGCAGGAAATTTTTTATTCCCTATGAAATGATACCTCACTAAAAAAAAAAAAAAAAATTCATACATTTGTTGGTCATAGGAATTATGATCAGAAACGTCTCTTGCTTTTCTTTTTTCTCCCTACTTTATTTTTCTCCCTTTCTTTTTCCCCCCTCTTTCCCTCCCCACTCTCTCCTTCCTGAACAGGAAAAGAAAAAAAAGAAAAAACAACATAACATACCAGAAACACCAAGACATTGTTGTGGAACAGGTTAAAAATAAAGAAGAAAAAAAAAAAAGAAAAAAACTTCCCCACAAACAGTGATCTTGGTCATCCCTCCATATATTTCCATCTTCCCTTGTTCTTTTTTCTTCCCTTTCCCTTTCCTCCTCTTCTTTTTCATCCCTTCCAACAGCACCTCAATGCCCGCTGATCTCCGTTGTAGAGCTCCATGGATCTGATTTTTTAATCCATAGCCATTTTGAGCTTTTTTCTGCAGCTTCTGAAATAGTCCTGATGGCCTTTTTCTTTTTTTACTCCACTGACTCCAAGCCAAGAGTTCTGCATACAGTTCATCCTGCAAAACCACAGTATCAGACTTCAATCAGGACACAGGTAGTCTGCCATTTGTTAGATCTGCATTTCTCAACCAGCTTCTGGTATCTTTCCCGCGTTCTTTCAAAGGCCTCTTCCAAATTCTCCTCCCAGGCTAATGTAAGTTCAAGCATTATAACCTGCCTGCAAACAATTGACCAGACTAATAAATCTGGACACAGGGAAGATGTCGTTATCTGCTCTGGGAATTTCAACTGGCTCCCAATCTTATGCAGAGGAGAGCATGCAGGTTAAAGATTTATGCACTGAGGTGGAGTTTTTGCCAGCCTTGACAAAATACATCGCCTTCATTTAACGTTTGTAAATGCAACTGCTGCGGCCACTACTTTAGCTAATTTCTGAAGTAGCTGATCATGTCTGCACCAGTAATTCCCTTCACAAAGTGCCCTCATCCCCCAAGTATACAAGTTTGCAGGACATCACACATGGATTGTACAAGAAATTTAATCCGACTGGCGTCAGAGTGCTAGATCTCCAACCAACTTATTTTCCACTGTAAAAAATTTTCCCGTCATGTCTATACACCTTGCTGGCTTAGTCCCACCATCTTGCATATTCTTTTTTGCTCAACATTGGCTTGTACTTCCTCTTGAATTAGTTGCCATCTCTGTTTGCCCTTAGATTCACTACCTCCCTAATCTCCTTCCAGCTTGGCTCATTCAATTCAAAATCAGTTGTTGGCTGAGTTGGATTAATAACAGTTTCTGTATGGCTGAGATCCTTGTTTCTTACAGGGTCATTCAATGTGTTCTGAAGATAGCTGTTAATATCATCTGCAGAGCATTCTAGCTGACTACTCCATTTATCTCCAAGCAATTTCTTAGTAAAGCCAATTGATCTGCAATGAATGATAATCTCTTTCTCGCTTTTTCCTTCCTTCGCCTCCTATGCCACTCAGCTTTACAAATGGATTTTAGCCGTGCTCTTATATGATTTGCATTGTTTGTTTTTTATTTTGTTGACTGTACAGTATAGTTTGGTCAGTTGGCACCATCTGTGAGAAAATGAGCATCATGACACAATTCTGCCAGAAATTTGGAAATGGCATGCTGTACTGTTTGGTATTTGCACTGGGTACTTCAATAGAAACATTTCAGAGTGTTCGAGTGTCAATCTGAGGGGAGTGTAAAGGATTCAGAAAGAGTTCTACTCGGTTACAGTAGCCTAAGCCACTTAGCTACTTCGAGCAAATATATCCCTTTCCGATATATATATATATATATATATATAATATATATTCAACAATACAATTCAATGTATCTACTGTGAATCTGATCACCCCGATCCCTTGTCCTGTTTTTTAACTTGTCCAATCCTGAAAGAAAAAATAATTTTTAAGTCATGCTATCAACTCATGTTTAATTTTTCCTTCTTTCCTTCCCTCTCTCACCTCTCTTCTTCCCTCTCCCCTCCCCATCTCTCTCTCTCTTTTCCCCCCCAAGAAATTTTTTAAAACCTTATATTGAAATTTTTATTCTTCTTTCTTCCTCTTTTAATATTAAAACTTTTTCCTTTTTTGCTTTTTTCCTCTCCCTTTTCTTTTCATCTAGATAAATTGACTCCATTTATTAAGACAACACCAGTCTGAAGAGATGGATGTAAATTCATGAAATAAATTATAACCAAATGGATTTTTAGGATTCTGTACTCATTATTATATTGCTTTATTCCTACATTGAGCTCTTTGGATTAATGTCCTCCTTGGAATTATCCCTACTAAATATCAATTGATATTATTCATATATCTTAAAATGCTAATTAGGCCCAGAATATTTAGTTCTAGTTATCTATTGAATGTTTTTTTAGCAGAGGTTCTGCTAGCCTGAAAAAAACGTTAAATTCTCGTAATTTTTCACATATTTTTTCACTTGTATTATCATCATTATATATATAAAAAAAATATCATTCACTGATTTACAGTTGTAACTGATATCTAAGAAAGGCTTTTAAACAGATTACTAAAAATATTGTAGTAAGCACAGTAAGGAGATAAGGTCTCATTTTACTGTTAAAATTGCTAAATGTAACAAAGTTCTATTCTAATAGTTTCTTCTCTTGCAATTCTTGCTTGTGAAACTTTTCCAGGTTCTTGCTTTCTTGTCAACTACAATCTTCAAAAATTCAAGTGCAGTGTCAATTATCACCTTCTCTCACCTTGAATTCTGTTCTTTTATTGATCTTTCTACTCAATAAATTTATCTCAATTTCTTACACTCTTGGTAACCCCTTGCCTCTTGCTTGGGGTGAAATGATAAAACAATATCAAGATATTACTCAGATAATGCATCGTATCAAAATTTCAGGCAAGACAGTTAAGCAATGCTCTACAACATGAATACTGTATTGGGAACTATTGAAAAAGATTAGGTGTTATATTTAGATGTCATTTTTTTTTTCTTTTGTTCACTAGATTCACTCACCTTGTCCCACCACCATCAACACACAAAACCCGAATACCCCGGCCCTTGGGTGGGGCCACATAGCCAACGAGGGAAAGAGCTTCAAAGGCCTGAGCTCGGACAGTTTGGTTTTCAGACTGCGATAGCCGTAACAACCTTGGAATGGCACCAGCCTGGAGAGAAAATGAAAGAAAATATTGTTGGCACTGTCTAAAATTCTGAGATGAGCTATTATAAAAGAGGACACTGAAAAGTTTTCAGCCTGACCCTCCTCCCCACATCATGGTCAGGCTGAGAACTATTAGTACCTCCTCAAACATATAATAGCCTTATTCCATCAGTAAGGCTTACCTTAATACATTAGCAATCAACAATCCCTTTCTTTCTGATTTATGAAAATTCAAAAGTCAAGTTTTGAAAATTCTACTTTTAAGCACTAATTTTACTCTGGTGATTTTCATTCATTCATTGCCTCCTTGAAATTGACAAATTTTGGCAGAAGGGAAAAATATGACAGAGAGAACAAAATATGATTCATGTACATTTTATGCACATTTCTGAATATTTTACAAAATTTTTGTAAAGAAAAGATTTAAATGATCAACATTTTAAAATTCCTATAATAATCCCTATTTATGATCAGATGCTAAATATATGAAAATTTATATACATATATGAAAGTCATTATGAATAAATCCTAAAAACAACAAGTTATTAATATTCCATAAGTTATTTGGAAGAATTTCCTCATCTCTTATTTCAAGCAAAAATCAAAATTAATCTAAATAAACTGTTAGGGGAATAGCTTAAAAAGTTCAAGGATACAGGTTAATATTTACCTAAAGATAAGAAGAAAGGCACAAGTGGTTAACAACATGGAAAATAGAATCAGTAAACAAAGTTCAAACTCTGGTTGGAACATTTTGTTTTCACTTTGCATAAATGTTGTTAGGAAAGGCAAGCATCCACTTTTCCTTCCCATAATTATGAGTAAATAGTAAGGCAGTTGAAGTCTGTTAGCCCTGTAAGGCAGTCTATCTTGGGTGCTGAGCTAGCACACCCTGGCTCTATTAAAAAAAAAAAAAAAAAAAAAAAAAATCACTGCAACAGCACAAGGAGCCTGTACAAATCACAAGGACAAATGCAATAGACAAAGATCAAATTGAACCTTGATATTATGGCTGAAGCACAGCAGAGTAAAGGTTGTGAGTAAAAACATTGAGGAGAAGTCACCAGATTCTAAAATCTGTCGGTCAATATTGAGCAAGTACATTTTCCATGGTTTGCAATTCCTCTAGCGCTAAAAGAGCGTATATTCAAAGCAGTTGCAACTAGTAGCAGGGTAGACTGATCAGTCTACCCTGCTATTTAATCTATGCCAATAATCATTACTTTATTGATCATAGCATTTTTTAATTGATCTTATTTTCAAGTGAATATTTATCTGATAGTTCAGTCTTTAAAATGTTGATTAAATAATTATTTACTAAAAAAGAAAAATTCGGATCTTGTCTTTTACATTGAATAATGTAAAAGAAAAACATATCTATATAATAAAAAAGACATCCTCTGAGCATCACATCTAGCCCACAAAACAAATTTTCTCAAAAAAATATAAAATAACAATATAGAAGAATCCAATTGAACATTGTCAACAAAGAAAAAACATGAAAAAAAGATGAGTTTAAGAGCTACCACATTTCCTTTTAAGAATGCTACTCATAAATAACTGACAAATTCATGGTGAATGGGCAAGCTTCAACTAATTTACAATCAGTCTCTCCCAATATCACCACTGTGACCTAAGTCAACCAACCCAACACATGCATCAACTCCAGGTCCTACCAACTCTACTCTTCCTCCAAGTTGCTTCCTTTGCCCACAAAGAAACATTCTGTTCACATCCTCTCTGTCTACAATACAAACAATTTTATATTAACAATTCTTGTCTTCTTTTCCTTTTTCCTCACCCTCAGTACTTATTTTATTTGTTCTCTTGTGCTACCATATGTGTGTTTATAACAACTAGACATTATAATTTTACATTGGCAGTGAGGGAGTGACTGAGAATGTCAAAAGGCAGAGAAGTAACTCCCACACCAATGTAAAAAATCATCCCACACACAACCACACATCTTCTTACATATGGTGCAGTGACGTCAAGGTTAAGACCTTGAGGAACTACATCTGTTTATGAATGAACTACCTTACAAGGCAGAAGAGTATCATCTGCCCTACTATTTATCCATAGCCGAGAATTGAGAAATAGCAAATACACACCCAACCTTTTTACAGAGTGGAAGACATGAATTCATGCCTTTGAAAAAAGCAGACTTTACAGTGTGAACACAAACTGCTTGAATAAGAATTTACTTTGATAATTCAACAGCTATTGGCATGGAAAATTGAATTAGCAAACTAGTTACACCTCGGAATTAATCATTTTTTTGTAATGAATTTGATCCACACTTTGGGATCTACAAATGTGCCTTGTACCAGACTAAGTTAAAAGAATATCATACTGTACTTATTAAAAACAAAAAGTGAAATCAAAATCTCTGGCCATTTTGATATTCCTTCACTCAAACATTTTAGTGGCTTACAGCCACATCACCTTGAAATACCAATTCCCATAAAATCACCAAAGTTAAACAATTTCAAGCCTAGTCAGTACTTAGATGAGTGACCACTTGGGAAGACCAGGGGTTGTAAGCTAGCATGTGTGGGTGATGTAAATGATAATGGCTCAGAATTGTTAATTGGAGAGCTGAATTCCAATTCCAGTTGGGTTTGTTATATTCACTTATGTGGAAATACCCTTGGGAAAAGGTATGAATCCACCTCTTCTCCCACAAGCTAGGAGTTAATTTGTAAGACTTGTATCACTAAACCATTATTAAAAAAAAATTCTTACAGTCTAAAAATATTTTCAGGCTTTAAATAACTTGCAAAGGGTTGATAAGCTGTAGAAAACAAATCAATCAGGTATTTAGTAAAAACTTCTTCTCTCAACTCATAAGCAAAACCAAAACTTGTAAACACTCAGATTCAATTTCAAAATTCTAATATTATGGTGCTTGGCCATTAAGGCAAATGTATACAATGCCACACCCAGATATAGAAACAGCAGGTTTACCAGCTGAGCGAGAGTGCCTGTCCCTCTTCAATGATCTGTTCTTTATGGTTCAGCTTAAAGCAATACAGAGTAGAGAAGGAAAATGCATGCTGCAGCTGAAACGTATGGACAAGAGAGTACAGGGTAGGGTCAAGTTAGATAACATGTGGAAATGTTATATAGGCTCACTTTTCAGCTAGGGGATAGGCTGGGTAACCTATTTTGAAAATCATGAATGGAAGATAATAGTCAGTTTTATTGTTTAAACTAGAATAAGAATTCCAAAGAGAAAATGTGTCAGGTGTGGTAATTGCAGAAAACATAAAATTAGATAGGAAAACAAGAGAGAGAAAGAGAGAGAATTCAGAAAGGGAAAGAAAATAAAAAGTGCTGAGAGAAAGGAAGAAGGGTAGATTAGAGAGGAGGAAGAGAAGAGAGTAAAAATAGGAGAGGAAGAGGAGAAAGAGGGAAAAAAAAAGAATTTTTGATTAAATTTTTAAATAAAAAAATTTAATATTAAAATTTGATTTATATTATTAAGACTAATTTATATTGCAATTTACATGAGCATAATCTCGTCCTATTCCTGAAGTAAACTAATACTCCAGTTTTACCTTATGTATGCACCCACCCTATCCAGAAGTCTCATTATTCAATTGTCATAAGTAAGTCACTCAGTTCATGTCTATAACAATTTGAGGTTTAGAAGAGCAAAAAAAAAAAAAAAAATTCAGTACTGCAATTTTTTTCTATGTGTCCTTTCAGGATATAGGCGATATTTATTTATTTTTGGCTTGTGTTAGCCTCTGGCTATTTGGATATTGTTGTTCATGGTTGTAGGTATATTTTATTTTGTGAACAGTTCAGTATTATTGAAGTTTCTTGCTGATTTCAAAAAAGATTAGAAAAATAATGTAATTATAGAGATTATGTATATTTAATGAAGAGCAATGTCTTTAAGTTATTTTTATTCTATGTCTCTCAGTTAGACAAATATGTAGAATACCTTGGCAAACACTATTTACATTGCTTGGATTATCATCCTCATCTTTATTGCCATATTTATCACGTTTCAGCCGTTGTACAATTTTTAGGTTCATTATAATGGTGGTAATAGTTTTATTTATTTATTTAGGTATTTAAATAACAATCAAGGTCACTCATATTTATATGAATGGTCTTGACAAAAATGCATTTCTCAAAGCCAAACCCCCCATTTTACTCATAAAAGGAAAAAGAGGTGGTAAACAAGAAAGTCTCAACTGTGATAAGAAAGTTAATCAAAATAAACACAGGAAACCTGAAGGCTATCTGTAAACAAGAGAGAAAAAATAAAAGTAGAGCAAACTTTGTAAGTTGTTTGCTTAGAAAGAATTTGGATTTGTTACCTAAGTGAACTGTTACATTCTTGTAAGGATATTTTCCATCTGGACATTTGCCAATTTCAGAGTTAGCTCTATTCAAAATGCAAATAATTTAAAAATTGCTAAAAAAAAAGTCTTATTTTTATTTGAAAATGAAATAAATAATTATACATTATTCAAAGTACACAGACAGAAACACAATAAATATTCAACAGAAAAGTCATCATGTTGTGTTCATATATAATATACAAAATATTGTTATAATGCCATCATTCTAAAAAAATCTAATTGTAGAAGATGTCTTAAGATAATTGGGGCATTTTATATATAAAAAAAATTTAAGCCAAGCCTCAACCTTACCTTATTTGACAATGAGAATAAGATGTTGACTGTCTTTTAAAAGACACCCCAACATGAAATTAAAACTACATATCTTCTAGCACAGCTTAGATTTTCTATTTTGCTTCCACATAATACAACTTAGAACAGAAACTTAGAAAACATTAACAAGGAGCATCTTGAAAATGGCTAATGAATTGGTGAAGAGCTTGGGACAATAATCATTATGGACAGTTTCTACACACTTTAAGCAGGCCCCAAAAGGAAAACTATAAGAACAAGAGAAAAATTTCCTTGTCTGATATATTCAACATGTATAAAAGAAAGGTTACTGCCCATAATGTGTGTGTATGTGTGTGTGTGTGAGAGAGAGAGAGAGTGAGCGATAGCTGGTTACTCATTTACAAATTTACCCATCTGTGTAGGTGGCTAGCTAATCCTTGTTGCCTAACACCTGCTCAGGCACATTTTGTTTCTTTAACACTCACAAAGCCAATTTGTGGTTTATACTTTATGCTGAGCAGACATTAGTTATCATTTCTGGGTGAGAATGCACAACCTAGCATGATGTGTATTTGAACAAGTTCAGTAACCTCAAACTCTCAATCACAATGACATGTGGTTTTACACTAGCACAACCATCAACCCATTTTCATCAATCCAATTTCCATCACATGGCTTGGGTCAAACAAGATTTTCAGTTACTTCCTAATGGTGACACACACTGGGATAGCTCCCAGATTGATATTATCAAAAAGTTATCATCCTGACAAATCAGCTAGATGCAATTTGAACATGGGTCTTATGGTCAGAATGCACTTGGCTACAAAGATATACATGTATATGTGGGCAGCAACCTTTCTTTCAAACATGTTATATTGAATATGACTCATCAAATTTTGTGACTTGTCAGTCACATTCAACAAAGCATGTTTGAAACACACACACACACACACATATATATATATATAATAAAATTTAATACATTATGGCTGCTAATTTCTTTCAAGGAATAGCCATTGCTTCATATCATCACAGTTTCACCAGTGCAGAACATGAATGTGGTGTTTAAACCCAGCCAGCAATCCATACACTTTGCCACATTTTCATTTAAGTGCCTTTTTCCCCATATCCATTGCACTTTAAATATCCAGATCCTATTAGAAGACAATGCCTGAACTTGAAGCATTTTAAAGTAAGGAAACATCTTGCATGGTACCAATTACACAAGTTTTATATCAGTGCCTTTTCCTACATGAAGGATTCAAAAACTCATTGTCCACATTTCCCAGTGAGATAAGCTGGTCATTGACTTCATTTACTATAGATCTGTTTGATCTTTAGATGAAATCCTAATAGATACTACCCTTCTGGGTCATATGCAGTTTAATCTTCTACTTAGGACACACACACACACAAAGAGATGGTGCTGAAAAGTATCAAACCGGATCAAGAAGCCCTTCCTTACCAAAAATTTGATTCTTTGGTCAGATTTTAGGAAATGGGCTGGACTGAGAACATTTCAGCATGACTTCATGTGCATATATGTGTGTGTGTGTGTGTGTGTGTGTGTGTGTGTGTGTGTGTGTAATATTATCAGGTGAGTGGACAGATAGTCCCTCTCCAAAACTCTGGAGTCTCAAGTGGCCAGACACCTGGTGGTGGTGATTGGAAGGTTAAAGGCTGAGAAATTTTCAACACCACTATATTTTTTTCAAGTACAACAGATCAACATCTGAATTATGGTAGAGTAATTATTGTGTATGTAAAACTTGTAACACAAGACAAGAATAGAAACAATATTATGGTATCTAAAGGTCGAGATTTATTTCTCTAAGCTTATGTATTGTGTAGAAGAGATAAAAGCATAAAAATAAGTAATAATACTTAAAACAATATTTTCAACAAGATGGGGATTTTTTTTATAAAGCTATGATAATTCTGCTTCCTAAGTAAATTTAAGATCATCAAAAATAATTGTCCATATAGGTGTCAAGTCACCTCATTTAACATGGAGATATCATTAAACAATAAATCAAAACCGAATATATACTTTGTGTGTGTTTCATATACAGTAGCGTCCAAAACTAAGGGACAAAATTTTAAAACCTAATATTTGTTAGAAATAACAACTGTGAAAAGCTGAAATTTTGACAACTGGTAGTCGTTATCATCCATAATAACATACTAAAATTTGAATCATTTGCAAAGGATAGAAAAAGAATTATAACAATTATTTATTTATTTTCAAATTTGGAACGTCCAAAAGTAAGGGACAAAATTGAGAAAAACAATGTAAACGGCAAAAAAAAACAATAAAAAATAAATGTACAATCAATATTTAGTAAATGAGCCCTTGCTCTCAATGACATTTGCACATCTTCGACTACAAGAACGAATCAGTTCTTGACAATCCTCGATACTAATTTTAGACCATTCTTCTTGAAGCTTCACCCACAAATCCTCCGTGTTAGTGGGATTTCTTTCCATAACTTTCACTCCTAAGGTCTTCCAAAGATTTTCTATTGGATTTAAGTCAGGACTTTTGCGGTGGCCAATCCATAATTTCCAAATCTTGCTCGCTAAGGTAACTCATTACCACCTTTGCCTTGTGACAAGGGGGCATTTTCTTGCATAAAGAAAGCCCTAAAGAAACCTGAATTCTGTATGATTGGCACAACATGATCTTGAACAATGTTTTTATAGATCGACTGCAAGAAACAGAGTTTGTAACTGGACAAGAGGCATTGAACCTTGGCTAAAAAAAACATTCCAAATACCATGACGATTCCGCCCCAAACTTGACAGTTTTCTTAGTACACTTTTGCACTTAATTTTTCACCAATACCTTTCTTTTTACATTGTTTTTCCATCATGGAAAAAATAAATTAAACTTGCTTTCATCACTGAAAAATACTTTTGCAAAAATTTTCATATGTCCAAATTACATAGTTTGTTTGCAAACTCTAATCTCTTCTTATTCTTGAACTAACAAGTGGTTTTTTCCCTGGGGTTCGATTAAACAGCCCTATTTCTTGCAGTCGTCTACAAACAGACTGTCTTGACACATTAACACATGAGGTACTATTCATAACCCTTTTAATTTCTGTGCAAGACTTAAAAACGGTCCTTTAATGACACGCTGCATTATTCGATCTTCTCGAGCAAGTTTTATGGGTCTGCGGTTTTAAAAGCACTAACTATTTTGCCAGTATCATTGTAGGATTTAACAACCCTGCCTACAACACTCTTGGAATGTTTCACTTTCTCTGAAATCTCTCTAATGGTGTGCTTTTCCTTGTGTAGCTTCAAGAAGCTTGTATCACAGAGTAATCAAGTTTTTGGCGTTTCGCCATGGTGTAGTCTGATGCAACGTTTACAAATGACTAAGTAAGACTTATTCTTTAGAGGAAATCAAAAAATTTGAATATAGCATACTGTTTACATTGTTTTTCTCAATTTTGTCCCTTACTTTTGGACGATCCTATTTTGAAAATAAATAAATAATTGTTATAATTCTTTTTCTATCCTTTGCAAATGATTCAAATTTTAGTATGTTATTATGGATGATAACGACTACCAGTTGTCAAAATTTCAGCTTTTCACAGTTGTTATTTCTAACAAATATTAGGTTTTAAAATTTTGTCCCTTAGTTTTGGATGCTACTGTATATGACAATAAACTACACCTGACAGCAAGTCTTCTGATTGGGAGATTGGAAGATTTGAGGAGCGTGGAACCACCTTTTAATTAATGTTGTTCCCAGGTTCGCCCTGACCCAGGGTGGTAGCACCTGTTAGGGTCCGAGCTATGGGCATATAGTGCTTACCAGGGCTGACCAGGCTCTTTAGTGTTATAGAACATGGCTTGTTTAGGAGATGGAAAACTCTTACACAAAAAGCCTGAGGTCTGTTGTCTGCTTCGTCTGTGGTATTTATTTGCACCGACCTAGTGTATCAATAGTTCTGAAAAGTGTGGATGTTTCTGCACAAGCCCTCACCACTTTAATCAAATTACTTGTGTGGGTTTTCTGGCAGTTTACCCTGATTCGTTTGTTCTTATCCACACAGTTCACTTGCAAGGTCCACTGGCGAGAGAGTGAAGGTGACAGGGTCAGGTAAATGATATTACTGGAAGGCTTTAGCTGGAGCTCTACACAGTTGTAGACTGATGGGTGATGGGTGCTCTTTCACAAACCCATGAGCAATTGTGTTGTCTGTGTCCATCATTGACAAAGCAGCCTTATTTGGGATCTGTAGTGCTTTCTTTATTATGGGGAGGGGGTGATAAAAGGAGCCCTAAACATTGCTTGCTCACACAGAGCCTGCCACAGCTGTCTGGTTATTCAGTAACGCAATCAAAATAGCAAGAAAGATCAAAAGAAATATAAGATGAATTTTCATTTTGAATCCTGGAATTTTCGCACTTTCCAGGACAATGATTCTGCACCAGAGTGTTAAAACAGCTCTTGTGTCCCTCAAGTTGAACAAGTATAACATCGACATAGTGGCCATTAGTGAAACATGTCTGGCTGGCAATTCCATTTACCAATGACATTAAATTATCTTGAAAGGCTCTGTGGGATGCAACACATTCTATATCCTTACAGGTTCTTGGATTACCACATCAAGAACATCAAGACTGGTTTGATGACAATAATACAAAAGTTCAGCAGCTTATAGATCAATTGCACTCTTCTCATAAAGCATGGATTGAGGACAAGAATCCGTCCGATAAGAAGATCGCTTGCAAGAAAGGCAAAAGTCAGGTTCATCAAGCTCTCAGAGCCATGAAAGAGCATTGGTGGTTTGAAAAGGCCACTGAACTCCAAGAAGCTTCAGATAGAAAGGATCTGAAGGCTTTCTATGCTGGCCTCAAGAGCATTTTCAGTCCTCTGAAAAATGGTGTTGCTCCAATCTTTACAGCAGATGGTGAAACTTTCTCGACGGATAAGTCAGACATTTTACACTGGAAAGAGCATTTCGAAACTGTGTTAAAGACCACTTCGGTTACTGATGAGGAAGCCATCACATCATTTGTACAAAATCCAGAAATTCCAGAGTTGTTTTTTGAACCTATCAAGAAATAAGTGACTCAATCAAGCAGATCTCATCTGAAAAATCACCTAAGGATCCTATTCCACCTGAAGTGTATAAGCATGATGGCCAAAAGTTGGTAGAATGTTGCATTTCCTTTTCGTGGAGATATGGAAGGCTGTGTCCCACAGGATTATAAAGACACCTCTATCAAACATCTCTACAAAAACAAGGGTTCCAGGTGTGTCTGTGATAGTCATCGGGGGATATCACTACTTTCAATTGCAGGCAAAATCCTAGCTAGACTGATTCTAAACAGAATCATTATACACCTTCTTGACGACATCTATCCTGAATTGCAGTGTGGTTTTCGGTCAGGTCATGGCACCATTGACATGATATTTTCTCTTCGTCAAGTTACAGAGAAAGTTCACAAGAAAAACCAGGTGTTGTAGATGGTATTTGTGTACTTACTGAAGGCTTTTGACACTGTGAATCGAGAGGCTCTTTGACAAGTCTTAAGGAAACTTGACATCCCAGAAAACATGCTAAAGGTGATCATCTCCTTTCATGAAGGAATGAAAGCTAATATCATGTCTGATGGTATGATGTCAGAATCCTTTGATGTCACATATGGCACCAAGCAAGGGTGTGTCATGGCCCCTGTCCTTTTGAACTTTTCTTCTCGGTGATGCTGAAATATGCATTAACAGATACAGAGAGCAGCGTCAAGTTTCAGTTTTGAAAAACTACTGGACTCTTCAATCATCAGCGCTTCAAAGCCAAGACACACCTTTGTACACAAATTATCCGTAATTTGTTGTTTGCTGATGATGCTACTCTTGTTGCAACATCCTTTGTGGAAGTCCATCTACTAAATCATTTCTCTGCTGCATGTAAAGCCTTTAGTCTTACACTTAGCATAAAGAAAACTGAAGTAATGCACCAACCTTGTCCTACTCCAAAGCAATTCCATGGTTTTGACAGAATACCCAAGATCCTAATGTATAGCCAGTTAGATCAGGGCTACAGGAATGTAGGATGCCCATGGCTTAGATACAAAGACAAGCTGAAAAGCAACTTGTCAGCTGTCAATATACCTCATAACACCCTTGAGCACTTAGCCTTGGAACAGGTAGAGTGGAGATCAACATGTTTTAGTGGACTCAGAGGTTTTCAATCTGCTAATCTTCAAGAAGTGAGAGCAAGATCTAATTAATTTTCTGTTTAGGCAAAAAGTTTGATTTATGAATCAAATTAAACTATTAACTTAAATTTTTACAAGATACTAAGTAAAACAGATAAAAACATGTCTTCTTTAAAGAATTTACATTAACAGTAGACAATGGTCAATATTCTTTGCTGATCTAAGAACTTGATAAAAGTAACAAAATTTAAGTGGGTATCAGGAAATTAGTACATGAATATTTAGTGAAAATATGTGAAACACCTTTTGGTATAAACATCTTAGTCCCCAGATACTTACTGAAATTTCAGACTCAAACTGACACAGGCCATGAGTTTTGTATTGTATATGCAAAGCTGTTTTTTAAACATTCTTTTTCATGCTAGCTACAGATATGAGAATGTGAAAATTGCAAGTCTATCAAATATTTACAAATCCTCATAATCTGTAAAATAAAAAAACATTGTTTAATTTCTATCAAACACTTAACATTTAATAATTCTAAGCACAGACTTGACAATTACCAAAAAAGCCCTCTAACATTAACTGAAATTTATAAAAGCAAAGAACTTAATATATACATGTTTAGATTTCTGGTCTTAAATGTAAATTATTTCAAAAGGTATATTTGTTACTTTTTACTCTAGAAACATGGATAATTTTGTTCGTGAATATATAAAAAAATATAGTGGGTAATTGAATGACAAAATGGAAAAATATATCTATATATAGAATAAATCTATATAATGAACAGTGATACCTTCTGTTGTCCTGGTTATTTGTCCATAATAAAATGAAATGTAAAATTAACAAGTAAATCCTGTTTGGATTTGATCTTTTTAAACTAGATAAAAGCAGCTAAGTGATATATACATTATGTTAAAATTCTACTTATTGAACAGCTAAGTTAGGTAGAGCATAAAGAGAGTATATTGATCCTAGCTTGTGGGCTGGGAAGTGATCTTGGGCTCAACTCACAGATACTGTGATCTTAGCCACACTTGCTCATTTATGGGTGCTATACTAGTATATTCAAAGTACTTACCTTGACAATAACTGATCTTGAGGCAGGATACAGGATGATGTGTTTACAAATATCTGCCATTCGGGATAATTTGGAAGAATCTGATCTGGCTAATTTCAGATTACTGACCAATGCCCGAGATCGGTTTTCAACAGATGTCCGAGAGACAAAATCTTTTCTTATCACAGGCTTTTTTTCAATAATTCTTCCTTTAGTTTCTACTGATTCTTTTTTGGTATACATCCATGACACCATTTTACTAAAACCAACCTCTTCCTTCTTCAAGTGACTAGGTTTATCCTGGATCTTAGTGCTAGAAATTGGCTTCTTGACAATGTTAGAGTCATAGAATGATGCAACACTTTCATGTGTGTCTTGCATCAACTGTTCAAATGTGGAAAGATTCTTTGTTTTTGCCACAACCTTTGTTTCCTTCAAAGGAAGCAATAGTGGTGGTGGTGGTGCTGGTGGTGATGATTGCAGTTGCTGCTGCTGTTTCTTCTGCAGAGCTTTTGACTGAGAAGCCTCATTGCTCTTAAGCATGTCCACCCATGGTACTACTAACTTGTCATAATAAGTTTTTGCCACCTGCTGAATGTCCATTTCACGGATGACTGATACATTGCCCAATGGATTATTATTCTTAAGGCTCCTAAACTGATCTTTGAAAACGTTTAAAATATAACGTTTCTTTTTGGATGTCACATTCCCAGTTGCTGTCCTTTTATATATGTAGCATGATGTAAGCCGAGGGTCAGCCGCAGCTATTTGACTAGACAATAACCAGCTTTTAGGGCCAATGTTGTTCAGTTGCTTTTGAATAAGAGCGGCACTGCTCTGACTACTGCGAATTGTTGACATCTTCCTGTGGAAAAGAACAAAAAATTAATTTATTTTTTATAAAAATGAAAATGAACAATAAAAGGCCTATTGAAACCTTGCAATCAATGAGCCTGTAGTAACTGGTTATCTCCCTTAATTTATAAATGCCATTGTAGAGGTACTAAATTTAAAATGTGAATCTATAAATCAATCAAGTTTTTATGGAGCCACTCTACATTCAAGTAAGCAACAAGAAAGCTTAAATAAATCAATGGCTCAACTAACCAACCCAATTCATTTTTATATAGACTAAACATTAAAGTACATACTTCTTTCTTACCCTCACTGCAACAATATTTACTTATTAATTGATATCCCTAAGTTAGCTCATTGAGTTTCATAAGTGTAGATACCCAGTGAGAATTATGACAGTCTCTGCTAGACTGTTAACTTCATGGTAAAACAACTAAAGTTAATTTTGTTCCTTTACGTTTACTGCAAGTTGTCATTAAATAAAAATGTGTGATTACAAAAATTTACCCTTACTTGTTTTTCTTAATTCAAAATTTACTTGTTCTATTGAAGTGCATTTTTAGTTTGCTTAAAATGAAAAAACACTTTGTGATCACTTTATTGTATGGCTGTAGACTGTTCTCATTTCACTTCCCATGTCTTATTCACCTTTACGTTGCTTGTCCATTTCTTCTATCAAACTAGAGCATGTGACCCAAGGATTGAACTCATAACTGCAAAGTAACTAGATATGTTCTAATCAATACTTTAATTCACTTGGAAAATCTAGTGGCGTAATTCTGGAGCTTTAAACTTGATGTCTTAACTCAGGTCATCAAATTTTGGGGTTTTCTTAATCAGAGGCTCAAAGATGGAGAGAAAAGGATGGTCATTAATCCCTGTGGAATGAAACCAAGGTAATAGACCAAGAACAACATGAGATGATATGACAATTGAAAGAACCGGGACACATGTTAAGCAATGACAACCTCATCATTAGACCTAGTACAGAGATAAATACCATATCCATGGATTGAATGACTGGTTGGATTCAATATTCCAAGAACATTACAGAGTACAATAGCAACTGACTGAATAAGGTTGAAGGATAAAGCAACTAAAATATTAAGAGTATAACAAGCAAGAAAGGCCATTCTGGTTTTAATATTAAGAATAATGATTATTGTTCATCTCAAAAATTCCAACATAAATACTCCAAGTTTTCATTATTTTACGTGCAATTAACCATACTTTATTGGTAGTTTATAAATTTTAATCCTCTGTGCAGGCTTGAATGAAAAAATAATCACAAAGAAAGGTTCATTGGTCATTCAATTTCTTTAATTGAAAATGCATATCATGATGAGAACCAGAAACAGCAGCCAGAATTTTAGTAATATCAAATGTAAACATGTTTTCCAATCTATGGTGTTTTAATATTGAGGATATATTTTTACATTACAAATAATGTTGAATTTGTATCATTCTTTCATCACATGGGTAAGGAAACCTAAAAACATAGCCTGATTGACCTGTTTTAACATATATCGATGATGATGATGATGATGATGATGGGGTGTGTGTGTGTGTGCGTGTGTGCATACACGTGTGCCAGGTAACTAAGAACAAATTATAATATAAAGAAAAAAAACAAATGTATGCAATAGAAAAAATTAGTATATTTTCACAAAAAATTATACTCCTGTTCAATTTAGTAAAAGAGATATAGGTTATTCCATATAAAACCATCTTTAGTTTTGAGGACAGCCTCAATGCGACCTTGGAAATGGAAATGACTACATTTATCAGGTGGCTTTGGTTCACTTTGGTCGTCATGCCCACAATGACTGCCTTCAATAAAACCTAAGCTCTGATTAGTCTCTCATTTGAGCCTCAGACATAATAGTCCAGGGGGATTCAAATGTAGGAGGTTACATGATCATGAAAATTTTGAAAGTCATTCTTGGGTTATGTGGGTTGGTGCAGAGTTCTGCTGGAATACATACTGTTATAATCCCCTTGCTTGAGTCAGGGTCTGACAACCATGTCCAAAACCTTAAAGAAGGCAGTGGCATTGACGTTGAGTTTTTTTAGCAGGTCAGGTATGACATTGCTCACAACCTACATCACTATGTCCAGTAAAAAATGTGCGCATATGTGCAACGTTTTAGTAATAAAAAATAATTAGTGCTCTAACACACATTTTATTTTTGCAACAAATGTTTTATTTTCTTACAGTTAAAAAAACTTCAAAGGAAGATATTTTTTAAAATAATTGCAATACGTTTTTAAATAAAAACAATCATTAAAAAATAATAATTACGACCCTACTCAAAAAAGAAAAAAAAAGAAGGGAAATCGAAATCAGAAATTTTTAAAAATTGTTTTGTGCTTATTTTGGTGAATAATTTTAAAATAGCTTTTTATTTTAAAAGAAGAAAAAATATTTCAAAAAGTTTTACTTTTCAATTGAAGCTAAAGATAAGAAAAACAATATAATTTTTGTCACTTTGTGGTATTAATTATTTTCTTGCAATTAATTAAAATCAAACTTTCGGAAAAAAAGTACAAAACGAGATGTACTTTTCTGGGTTTTTTTTTTTAGATCAACAAGGTGGAAGGCTTTAAGCTCAAAAAATCTATTTTCTTTTCTTTCTTTTTGAATAAATTACAAAAAACACATAAAAGCAAACTGATCCTTCTTCTTCTTAATCTTAATCTTATCTTACCCAATTAGAAATATGACCAGAAGTCCAAACTGTGAGCAGAACTATATTTTTTCTTTATTAGTTTTAAAAATACTTGGTTGAAACTTAATCTAAGAACTCAAACTTCAAACCAAAATTACTTTAAAAAATTTAAAACAATATTTGGTATTGCTTGACCCGACCGATTCCATATGTCATCATGGAAAAAAAGGAAAGCAATATCAAACATAAAAATATTCACAAAAAATAAAAATCAAGACATAAACCGTTTTTTTAATGTAATTAATACATGACTTTTTAAAAAACTAATAATTAAATTTTAATTAATTAACCGAACGTAAAGAAAGAATAGTAGCGAATCTTCGTTTTTGTTTTGAATTTTGATTCAATTCTTACGAGAAAAAAAATAAATGAAAAAAAGTGAATATTAAGGAAAGGAGTCTTACCTTAGTGTTTTTTTCTCTAAAAATCTAATTAATATTTTTGTCAAAGAATTTTTAATTATTTACATTCCAAAAGTTAAAATTTAAATCGAAACTTAATCGTTTTTTCCTCGATTTTTCAAATAAAAACGCACAAAAAAGCAACAGTAATAACTTCTTACATCTTTTCTGGGTTTAAAAAGGAGATAATTTCAGTGTTTATTCATTTAATAAATTCAATTTCATACAATTTACAAATAGCTTACTTTTTTTAATTGTTTATTTAATTTGAAATTTTTAAAAAATCCAGTCAATCGCCTAACCTAGAATTATTACTGAAGTAAAAAAGTGTTTAAAATGACTCGAAATAAAAATGATAAATGTTAATGAAATTTAAGGCCAAAAAACTTAATTTAAAATCTCTTAAAAAGGCGTATTTTTTTATCATCATCCTCATCATCGACACAACAAATACACACACACAAAAAAATAGTCTGTGTGTTTTTAAAAAAAAAAAAAAAAAAGTTTTGTTGATGTTATGTTTCATGACGAATCTGTCATGAATTGAGTTGGTTCTAACTTTGTCGTCGGGCTCCAATTGACTAAATTTTAGAATTGCAGAGAGATTTATTTTTTAAATTATTATTTTCTGTTGTTGACTTACTTGTGAAAAAAAGTAGTCAGTCAAATAAATTCTGAGTCATGTTTCCCGTTTGTGTTTTTTATTTATTTATTTATTTATTTATTTTTTTTTGGCCATTAAAAATTTTGTTTTTCTATTTAAATTTCACGAGACTATTTTGGAAACCGTTTTTGATATGAGTTTTTTAATGTATTTTTTTAGCTATTAAATCAATGTTGAAACTTATAACTGGACGAGGGGGATAAACTTAGAATTTATTTAATAATTCTATAGTACACCTTTACGATAAACAGATCTTTTTCTTAAGTAGATTTCTAACCTAACTTTCGGCATGAAAACTTGCAAAACATGCAATAATTGTGATATAGGTTATGTAGAAATGGCAACGAGCATGGCATGCTATGTAGGCAAATGAAGCAATTTCTAGCAAAATGGACTAAGATGCTAAGTTTGGTATGAAGTACAAACATTTTTATTTAATCTCTCAAATAGCAAGGCAGATGTGACCTTTATGACCAATATTGCAGCTGAACATTTGTTCTTTGAGTGGTCACTTGTAGTCCAATGATCAGGGAGGTGGGTGCAGCTACCTCAAAGTGAGGTTGAAATTCTGCTTGAGGCAAATCCCCAAACAGGCATCACCTGTTACAGGTGCAAAGGCCAGGGCTACAATGGCCAGGACAGTGCAATGAGACGTCCCATTGGGATGAGTACCCAGAGATCATGCCAAGAGATGCAATGCTTAAACTGCAATAAGATTGGCCACTTTACATCAGAATGCTAGGGAAACAGCTCGGCAGAAAAGATGTCAGTCCTTCATTAACCAGTTGAGGTTGATTTATCTGAGTAGAATGAATGCACAGGCAGTATGTTGGGAGAGTGACACAATTTACATAGGCATATACAAATTTAATCCAAACACCTGGATCTAGTACTTTGTGAGAGAATTGTTATAAAATAAAATAAGACATATCTGAGCTGATTTGCAGGCAAATAAACTAACATACTCAAGAGCAAGAGCTGGATGTGAATGGGACAAGGCCCCGTCACAAAATGACCATCATCGTCGTTTACGCATAGGCCCGACGCACGAGTTCCCGTTGAAAAATAAAATAATATTTTAGTGTTCCTATTTCTCGACCCTCCTAATTATACCCACGTCGTTTTTTGAGCCTATTAAGCCATAAAAAATGCCATAAAAGGGGTCACACAGCAAAGTACAAGCACAGTCAACAGGAAGCCAGGGAAGAGATCTGTCATGGTCAGTCTGGCCAGTCAGCAGCTGTCAGCAGGAGGAGCGCCACGCCAACCAGTGAGAACTACTATGAGAGATCAACCCAGATTGGCAGCCGGCTTATGAACTATACCACAAGGTAGCTGTCCCAAAACCACACATTCATATTGAAATAAATCACATAAATCAATTTCTGCTGTTGTTGTATTTTTTTTGTCTATAACAGAATAAAAGAATGAATGAGATTGTCACTGGGAGTTTGTGAGAAAGGCGTTCATAACAATGTTTCTAAGGACAGCCAAGGTGAGTAAAAAATCAAGACGATCAACCGTGTTTCATTCCTTTTGTCATGTACTTCACTTTTTTCTTTTTTTTTTTTACATCATTTTATCAGAGTTATAACTCCCCTATAGTAGAAAAAGATGATAGAACAGTAAGTATTGATTGACCTATAAGTTCACTAGAGATCGCCATAGGTCAATTTTTAATTAAAATAGTATTTTATATAAAACTCAAAGAACATAAAAGACTAAAAAACATCTTTGTTTTGTTTATAAAACATGCAGCCCTGGAAAATATTTTCAGATAATTTTCAGGATCAAATTTACTATTTTTTGTGATTCCTTTCAAATCCTTGTCATCACTTTTGTGATGTTGGACAGCTTTGCTATGTCAAGTGAAAGCTTGTTATGATTTCTAAAAATGCTTGTTATATTCAAGACTTTGTAGACAATGGTACTAGTAGTAACGCCTTCCAATAATATCCACACTAGTAATTCAAGTAGTAATTGCCAAATAATATAATGATCAGACGCGAACTGTAATCCATAGTAGAGTGAACAGTGATCGCAATAGTCATCATGCTACTTCCTATTTATTCACTTCCTTTATGATCAGGTGATCTACTTAATAACAGAATCACCTGTATTACTCACTGGCAATCTAGTTTCAAACCAGTGTCGGCACTTTTGCAATTATTTTAAATGCAAAAAAAAAAAAAAATACACAATGGCCTAAAACTACATAAACTAATTGGTTAGCTACAGCAGCTGTGTGAGTGAGGCATTTAAAAGAGGTGCAGTCAAAGAAATAAACTCAAAGATGTTGCAACAGATTCCTGGGGACATAACTGTGTAAGTCAACTGACACAATTACAGACACTTGGGGCTGGGCTAGAGGTCAACTGATTTCCTCATCTCTCTTCAGTTGCTTGGTGTTTTTCCCTAAAAGTTTCAAGTAAAAGTAAGGACACTTTTCATGCTTTTCAGAAATTTCAACTCCCTAAATTCTTATTTCTTATCATTTCACCACAAGCAAGGCAATAAATCCACTAAGATTCAAGGGGTTACATTGTGTGAAACAACAGAAAAAAATATAAACATTATGGAGAGAGAACAATAAAAAACAAGAATTAAGACAGAGGATAATGATTGATATTGCATTTGAATTTTTGAAGATCAAAATTGACTGGAAAGTATAGAAGCAGGAAGGAAGTTCTACAAGCAAGAAGTGCAAGAGAAGAAATTATTAATATAGAACTTATGGTTACATCTAGCTATTTCAACTGTAAAATGATGAGACCTAGCTGTCAATCTAGTACTGCCCTTAAATTTGTTAAGTCGAGATACCAAAGAAGGAAGAACAATTACCATGAAAATATTTATAGAAAAGGCACAGGGAAGCTACATTAGAAGTGGGAAAGTGACTGAAGCCAAGAAGCCAGGTCAGGACTGATAACATTGCATATTCCTCTTTGGATTTTGTTAAGAATCTCTAAATACCTAGTAGAAGCACCATAGAACTCATCTATCCAACAACTTCTCCAAAATGTCATGGAGGCAGCAACTCGTACTGAAAGTGACAAAGTAAAAAATGAAGATATGTTTATTCCCTGGATTCTCATAATTCCAACAGACTTCCTTTTTACATTCAAACAATTTCAATTCCCAGTGAATGTGTCATGTACATCAACATGGCAGAAGAACAATCTCTCAAGATTGCTATCCTTAATCTGACTTCTGAACATTTTTCACCAGAGTCAGTCCTATGTTGTTTGTTCTATGGCTGGATCCAGTTATGAAATTCAAGAGGTCTGAAAATTGTTTGCTTAAATTATAGAAGTTCACAGGAATTGTTTATTTACATGTTTATTGGTTGATATCCACCAGCAAAATGTTTATAGGGAATGTAAAAAACAAGCAAAACAAAAAACAATGAAGAACTGGTTCCTAATTTCATAGAGGAAAAAATTTATAATTTAAAAAAAGAGAGAAGTAGTTTTTAAAAAATTGGGATCCTTCCCACAACTCCAAATAATGGCACTCAATGGGAGAAGCACTAATGCTGTGCAACCCAGAAGCCCTATTAAACTTACAGACTACATCATTTGTTTTATTTTGTGTATAAAATTATTTTTAGTAATAGCTCTTTTCTTGATGTGTAACTAATTTTTGTTTTTATTTCTTGTTGTGCGAGAAGAAATATATTAATATATTTTTGTCATGTTGTTATATTTGAAATTATTCTCCAGGCAATACTTGGTGTCCCTACTTGTGACTTGATAAAAGTCAGTGATAACGCTCCTACCATTATCAAAATGCTAAAATTTAACAAGGTAAGGCAACATTGCTAATAATCCTCATTGCTTTTTGTATCCGAATATGTTATTTTATTGACAAAAGTGAACATTATTTATAAATTTATTTTGATTAATAAAGTAAATTCTTAAGCTTCTGTTTGAAGGCTTCCTAGAAATGATGGTAGGCAAGATGCTTATTTTCATAAATAGAATTGGCAAATGAACTTAGAATTCTGTTATGACAGTTTCATTTTGGTCCAAAAATCCAATTCCAATTTTCACAGTCCTGTTGTCAGCCACATTACTCTCAGTTTTGTCAATGAGATATGACAAGGTAAAAGAGGAAATGAGTAACTGTCCTTGTCCACTAAAATGTCATTAAGGTCAACATGACAGTAGATGACATCTCAACTTCACTTCTTCAGATCAGGAGATAAATACAGACATTATATACACATTATTTCTAAAACTTAATTTTAAAAATAAAATTATAAGCACACATATAGAGTAATAGCACATCTCAGTTTATACATATAAAAGCAAATACATATTATTGAAACATGCCATTGAAATGCAATTGCATGAGACAATGCTGAAAAATTCTCAGCTCAACCCACTTTCCAACATCTCCCCAAATAACAACTTTTTTTTGGTTTTTTGTGTTTGATATTAAGAATTTGATGATGGTACATTGTAATAATTGGTTGCATTTGTCACTCATTTTCCATAATGTCTTAGTGACAATGTCAATAGGTGACTGCCAAATGCAATGTTACCATAGCTGATCTGGTAGCATCTCAATTTCCACATTTGGCACACAATACACAATGTTATTACTATTCTACATTATTATATAATTATATCTGGTAGTAAACATGGTAGGAAAATGACATCAACAGGAGGAGTAATAATAGTAGCAGCCCTACAGCCACCCAAGTTTAGCTGCTAGATAGTTATCCAGCAGCTAAACTTAGAAAATCTTAGCATGATTCTATAAACACACACACACATATATATATATATATATATATATATATATATATATTTATAAATGGTTGCTAAGATTTTATATATATGTATTGTGTGTGTTGTGTTTGAGAGAGATAATAGAGATAGAGCCAGTTGCCAAAGGACTATAATCATTTAGTGGAAGGCTACACCTGGTAGAAATAAAAAGTGGACTCTTTGATAAAGAATAGTGGCACAGATTGAGGAATCGGAGAGCCGAGTTCGAATTCCATTCAAATTCATTACATTCACTTATGCGCTAATATCCTTAGGAAAGGTATGAATCCTATTCTTCTTCCTCCAGCTATGGGCAAAATAGCAGGACAAACCGGGTTCTATAGCCTTGGATGGCAACTAGTCTACTGCAGAAAGAAATGGCAACCTACTGCAGGAAAAAATCTGCCTCATCAGTCATGCATTGAAAGATACATGATCACCTACGTGCGTATCATGCATGGCACATAACTGACTGATTGAAGGAAAATCAAGATGTATCCCTTTAGCCCAAAATATTATAGAATAAATATGAATGTACTAATGACTGTATTTACAACTTCTTATTACAATATTGCACTCAATTGTCATAAAGACATTTTTAATTAAATTTCTTATTAACTTTTTTATAAATAATTTTTGTTCTTCCATTTTCTTACTCATAAATACATAATGTGCATTGTAATGGGTGGATTATAGCCATATATAAATCTTAATGTATCTAGCCCTGATTGCAAAAATACTTTATGAAGTTTGAAAAGGGACCTACATTTACCATTTAGCTTGGGTCTATTACTAGCATTGTGTATTAGATAGTAGTGTTCCCTGTAAATATATGTATATACAGTAAATAACAGCTGTGCTTCTGACCTGAAAGTTCATTAAACACTTCTTAAAAAGAATAATTTAAAAAATAATAAAGTTTAGAAAGAAATTTAAAAATAATAAAGTTTAAAATTTAAAAATAATAAAGTTTAGAATTTAAAAATAATAAAGTTTAGAAAGAAATGCATTTGATGCTTTTGTTTGAATTCACATTGTATGCATAAAAATAAAAGAGGAAGAGAGAGGATATTTTTTAGATATTAATTGACACTTGTACCAAGGATAAGAATATCACTGTCATCTCTCTACCTAGGATCAGTGAAGTATCTGTGCAGTTTGTAAAAAGTGTTACACACAAAATTTTCACATTATTAGCTACTGCATGTTTATTTATGTATATAAAATGAATACATATTGGAATTGAAAGGTTCATTTACAGAATGATAGTAACATCTATGTGTGTGGTTTGGAAGAAAGCCAGTTTGTTTTTCTGTGCAGATGTAAACAAATGACATTTATATGACATGTCCCAAATTTCAATATCTTAATAGCCACATTGTAGTTTTGAAGCTTTACAATGTGTCGTAAGACTGATTTAGCAGATACAGAAAAATTATTTAAAATTTTAGAGTCTGCAAAATGTAAAACAATGCTGGAAATTACAAAAATAATGGGTAATTCACACCAAACTTTAAAGAAGTTACTTGAAGAGCCTGCACAATTGCAATGCAGGTCTTATAAGAGCAAATTAAAGATTATATAGCCCTAATCTGTGTCTTGTATTAAGATAGAATTTATTTTAAAAATTAGTCATGAAATCTATGAAATTTTAAGGTGTTTTAGCAGCAAAGTATTGAAAAATACAAAACGTCAAGTCCAAAATCAAGTGACAAACATAGGAGACCAATCTTTAGGTCTCCTTTAAAAACAGCCATTAGGAAAATTGTATGAAATAGGTAACAAGATGCATGAAAATTTACTTTCCAATCATTCTTTCCATGAATAATATGTTACCTTTGATGAGCTAATGGGATGCTGCAAAAGCTGGATAGCTACTGGCAAAAACCACCTTCACAAGTTACGATGTTAACAAGCTGGAGGTAGTAAAGTGATGGTAAGTTTCAGGTGATGTTAAGATGACATCTCAGATTTATGATATTTTGAAGGAACATATAGAGCCACAATTAGAGAGACCACCAAATATTTTGACAAAGAGAATTTCTATGCATGATAATTCTCCATCACATTTGGCAAACAAAATTAATGAATGTCTGAATAAAACGGGTTTCAAAGAATCATTTAATGAAATGGCTTGCATGTTCACTTGATTTTAACTAGATTGAAAACTTGGAGAATTCAGATGAAAAAAAAAAAACAATAAAAAAGGTTTATATTGGCAAAGGGCAATTTACCAGCCAGGATGAATTCTGTAAATTTCTTTGGATGTTGTGAGGTCTATTTTCATATAAAAGAAATAGAACAACTCAAACTCAAAATGGATTCAGAATGTGAAGTATACATTTCACATTAAAGCCCAACCATAAAATTCAGGATTAATTATAAAAATCAAAATCTGGTTTCTACTTATAACTCATTAATCCCCAAAGTTCCATTAATGTTTAATTTTTTTTTATAATTTTGTCATTATTACGATGACAATTTTCAATTTTTGTCCAAAAGATTTATCTTTTGAATACATTTTGTAATTATTTCTAATTCCAATATTCTTGAAGTTTCAGTAACATTTTTTAAATAATTTCAACTCAGTAAAATTCATTAAATTATTGCTGCATGAGGGTAACATGTAGTCATATACATGTAAAATATCCTAGCCATTAACTATTTCTGTCTCATAAATCTTTAAGATGATAAATTATGGAGATATTTTTTCAAAACTTATCCCCAAATTACAAGAGGACTCTGAATTGATATTTATTATAAAAAATATGCTGCAAGTAATTAACTTTAAGGTAAAAAACTACAAGAATTATTAACAAATTATATGTACATTTTTAGGCAAACCCTATACTATTTATATATGCATATTGAAAAGGAGTTGGTTGTAACAAGAGAAGTAGAATTATTATATGCAGCAATAGATATGACAATATAACAAGAAATTGACTGTTCAGAAGCATTCTGTGCCTGCTGTTTAACTGCTTATCTAATTTTATCCTTCACAAAAACATAAACAAGGTGATTTGTTTGCCTTTTCTTTTTCTGAAAGTAGCCTAAAAAGCATTGTCAGGATTGTGCCTTGATACAATGTCTTCATTACAGAGTTGTTTGTTGAAATCCTAATACAAAGAAAAATGCTTAGGAAAATTGTTTGCTCCCTGGCCTATTTCTAGCTTGTAAGTAAATTAATAAAAATTAGATTATTTACTGGGAGAAAAAAAAATTGAAACCAAAACATAAGATAAGAATGATTAAAAAAGTCTGTCAAGACAATGATATTCAAAGGCAAAGCAGAATTATTTTTTTATTTTGTCAAAATTATCTTTCACTTAATTTCCGATTTAAATTTACCAACAAATATAGCGAAATGCCTAATAATTTTCTTAAATATAATTTTATGAATGTCTTTTAGTTTTAATAAAGGACTAACATACTTTTTTAAACTTCTTTTTGTTAATTCTTAAAAAAAGTGAAACAATAACCGAATTTTAAAAATTCAAGCGAATAATTTCTAAATTAAAGTTTATATTTTTGCCAGTATTCATATTGAAAAATAAATCTTTGTTTTTTTTACACATTTACACATGGAAGATCTGAAAATCTTATTTTATGAAAAAAGAAAAGAAAACGTTGCAGTTCATTCAATTTTGTAGAGAGTGTAAAAAAATAGTTTTGTTATTAAAATAAATAATTCCATTTCTAAATAAATAACAATTAAATAAACTACAGCTACACGCAATTGCGGCATGGTGATGATACCAGCTTCTGGTGATCATGTGAACATTATTGTCAGTCCCTTTAAAAGTCTAATTGATTTGCATCGGATGACTGCTGCACACTTGTTATTCTGACGAAACTGTCAGACACGATTGATTTTTGGCAGTATGAAAGAAAATGTGCTGTTTGTTCGGGTGATTGTAATGTAGTTTTATGCATCAGATTTCTAGCAATTATCGGTGCATAGAGAGAAGTTCAAGTGGTTATCGTTAAATTCAATTCCATGTTCCAATGACAACCCAACAAGCTTTCTTCTTCGTGTCCACAGGTTAAAATTCGGACATTTGTAAAGAAAGATTGAAAGAATATCGCTTATTGGGCCGAACTAGATTCCGTTACATTTTTATTTTAAGACAATCAAAAATTATTAAAAAAAACTGCGATAAAAATACAGAAATCGCGGAAAAGATAATGTTTCATTTTTAGCAAATAAGTGTTTTACTTTGCATTAAAATAAAAGTTGCAATCAAACTAATGCAATGGCCCATAAAACAGGGGTGAGGAGTGAAAGTAGTTATGACGAGAGAGACTGAATAAGAACGGAATTGTTGAAGGGAGTTGGGGCCTTGTCATTAATTACAGTTGTTTTAAAAAAAATTATTTTAAATACTTTTATTATTTCACTCAGTATCTTTTTACACGGGGTCTGCTAGCTTTATTAACCCTAACTGTGATAGCAATTGAAATTTCAGCGCTTCAAAAACCAAATCATTGAATGGGGATTTACACTGAGTAGTCTTCGGGGGTGGGGTGATTTAAAATTGTTGTTTAGTTTTTACTTTTTAGCTGGTTAGAAACACTAAAAAAATACGAGTACTTTATTAAGCTCCCATTTGCAATTAGTTCACAACGATTACGTACATACATTTTATCGCGGTAATATTGATAAAATTCACCAAAGCCAAAAAAATTACTATTTTTATTTTAAACAAGTGTAATTCATAAAAATTCGAAATTGACCAAAGTCCAAAACACTTACTTAGCTCAATAATTAACATCCCCCGTCACAACATCAAATGATGACACCCTTCTTGTTCAATAAAGCATGGTGTGATTAAAAACTCAAGAGAATATAGTGAATGAAATCATTTCACTGAAATGATTACTCATCACAAAAAAAAATCATACATTCACATTTAATGACATTCAGTGATTTTCCTAAAATATGCTAACTTTTTTCAAGATAACTGAATACGAAGTTGAAAACTTGACCGATTTGATATTGAAATATAAAATCAGACCAAGTCAAGAGCAGTTTTTTTTATCTAACTAAAAACTAAAACAGTAGACTGACAGTTCACCAGTACAACGTGTTGCGAAAAACTTGTCTAACGAATCAATCAACACTACCAACCTTAAATTTAAACAAGTGGTAATGATGTCATTTTTTTTTTAATCACTTGTTGTGAGCCATACTCATATCAAATTTTAAAGAATTATTATTATCAAATAATTTATTTTATTTTTACGTAATTATACAAAGATATAAGTTTCGATACTCTGACAAAGTTCTTGCACCTGGTGGGTAAGACTTTAAAACGATCACCTAGAAGATAATCAAGAAAAATCTTGTAAAAACTGAAAGTAATTACAGATTAAAAAAATAATTTTATTTAAAAAAAATGCAGTGAAGTCTAAGAAGAGAGAAAAAAAAGAGAGTTCAGTATCTGTCCATAAAACCTTTTTAGTTTTTTTTTCTTTTGCTTTTTTTTTTACATCTTCTTTCTGGTCAAAATTGGATGACGTAAGTTTTAAATTTAGTAAGTAAATTATCTTTATCTAGTTAGTGTTCAGAAAGGGGTTTTTGTTTATTTTGTCGAAGTTTTTTTTATCTTTGATTGTCAGTTGCGAAGATAGCGAGTCTTTACTAAACTTTATTTTAGTTTTTAATGACACTGATCACTTAGTCAGTAACAATAAATGTTTATTAAAAATAAAAATGTAATTTTGAAACTAAAAAGAACAAAAATTGGCTAAAAATCAATTTTTCTTTCTTATTTACATTGTGGCTCAAGGTCAAGTACAAGTGACCATAAAAGAAATAAAACATTAAAAAACGTTAAAAAAGTTTGTATCTTCAAGTAAAAAAAATTATTTAATTTTTTTTTCTAAAGAAACTCAAAGCAAAGCAAACTGCTATCAAACGTTTCAAATAAAAAACTTTGTCAGTAATGATATAAGAAAATAATTTATTGATGTAAAAATAATTGTAAAATTCCATTTTTAAATTTTATTTATTTTATTTTTAGGCATTTATATTTTTGTATCGTAAAAAAAGTAGAGAAAACCAATCCAAAAGGAACCAATTTCTGACGAAAGCCACAAACGAAGAGAAATATGAAACGTCATTAAAAATGTACTTTTTTACAAAACAATCAAATTCAAATGATTCAATTTTTATTTTTCAGCATTTTTAAATTTATAAATAAAATAATAAACCTAAAAAATATGTATATAAATCTAAAAATTAATTAAAAGAATATTAGGTTAATTTAGTAGCAAACCTTTAAATTGTTTTTTGTTGTTATTTAACAGAAAAAGTAGACATCGAAGAAGAAAGTGATAGTAGACGTCCATAAAGTAAGAAGGGGGATCAGATTACGCAATATTAACAATATAAAATGGTATCCCCCCACTTTATGTCCAGTCACGAACTGACATCAAAACATCACAACGAAAAGAAGGGAAATAGTGTAAAAAGAATCGTTTAAATCATTCATTTTTACCTTGAATTAATTTGTTGGTCTTTTCTATTTGTTCCAAGCTGTTTAGAGTCTTTTGATGAGTTCTCCTCGGTAGAAAACCAGTTATTTTCTCCCAGTATCCGTTATGACATCCATATTGATTGAAGTTTGGCCAGCTCTAAACAAAACGAGTTGAAAAAGAAAAGTCAACAAACAAAAATAAAAATCGGTTTAGATGTCTTTGAAACCTATATTTTGATCGTGGCTAAAGCAATGGGTCCTCTAATCATCCAGGGTGATAAAATAACTGAACCAAGGCAGAGATTTGTTGTTTTTACTTTGGAAGAGACGCTTCTGCCTGGCTTTCTCTTCCCCGTCGTCGTTGTCGAAGGTGGGCCGACTAAAACGAAATTTGATTGGTTGATTTTCAATTCATTGAAATTCACTTACTATTCAATATTCATTTAGATTTTTTTTTAAATAAATTCTAAATTTTACAATTTGGCCAAACAATAGTTGCTTTTTTATCGACTTTAATTTACCTAGCCGGTATCTATCTGCATATAAAACTTGAAAGGAAAGAGAGAGGAGAATATATGGATAAAAATAGAGGGATGAAAGAAAACAAACAAACAAACAAACACAAAGAATGACATGACATTGTATATGCATGTAGATGAAATCAGCCGACAAGATGTGTCAGTTTTATTTTTTATGACAATTTTTCAATTTACATATAAGCTGTGTTCATTTAAATCAAATCCATATAGAAACTGTCATAATGATTTTATTCAAATACTTTTGGACATCACGAATTATTATCAGAAGCATAGAGAAAACTTTTATTCATTTCATTACTTGCATTTTTAGAAATGCTATGTATCAAATGCAAGTGACATCATGTATAAATATATGTAATGGATAGATATTTGATATTTTTTTAATTAGTTTATTAAGAGTGGCAAATATTGACAGTGCTGAAGAATTAAAGTATCACTAGATTTTTAAATTTTAAGCACATTTTAAAATGCATTCCTTGATGGAATAAATTTGGACAGTTACTTCATAAATTACAGCTGAATGTGTAGCAGCTTATATACACAAACTGTAAAATGCAATAAAAATTTGTTGGTTGATTTAAATAAAATATGTATGAATAAAATGTACATTATATTCAAGCATGTTCATTAAATAATATAGACATATTATGTCTATTTATTTTTACAATAATCCTTTTTAGTTTTCTAATTATCTTCTTGATGTTAAGTTGAAATTCATCAAAGAAGGTGCCATAGTTCTTGTTAACCCAAGTACTTTTGATTTCCTATTTCCTTCAATTATCTTCTTGATGCTGAGTTGAAATTAATGAGTTATTATCCTCAATTGAAAGATAATTAGAGAACTAGAACAGATTATTGTAAAAATAACTAGACATGATATGTCTATATTATTTAATGAAACATGCTTGAATGAAGATACGCTGCCTAAATATACATATTTGATAGACTCTCCTGTTGTCTTCAACATATGAGGGTCCAGTAATTCAGCTCTTACAACTGAACAGTCAGACTAACCTGCACATATGATTTGATTATAATGATGAAGATTTGTGCAGATCCATTCACCCTTTTTGGAAGACAGAGAAAACTGGTGTACAAAAGGTCCCCAAACAGCCAACCAAAACCAAAGAGCCCAGTCTGTCTGACTGTTTAACTCATAGAAGGGGAGAAGAAATGATTTGAAATGATTTAATACTTTTCCCATGAGTATTTGTTGCAACTAAGTGAATATAACTCGACTGGAATTCAAACTCATCTCTTTGATTTCTCACTCCGAGCCACTTATGCATTGCGCCACACACCACCTGTACATCCCCCCACATATATATCAGGAGTGAAAGGTCTATGCATGCACTGTATGTTTTAATTTTTGTGTAATATAAAATTAATTATTGATAATTTTTCACCATCCTCATTGTACTTGTGATATGTATATATTTTATTTTGTATTTTCCATTCCTTCATTTCTTAGGATAAATTGTAAACAAATGATATTACATTATTATGATTATTATGTATTTTAAAAGTGTGAGTAGAGAATGCTCCTGTTTGTTTAACATGAAAAGAAGAAAAAACAATGAATGAATTGCTTTCCTCTTCTATTCCCTTTGAACAGAGAGCAATAAAAGCAACAAAAAAAAACAAAAAAAACAGTAGGAGATCAAAGAGAGAAAGGCTGGATAAATCAGAATTTCTGATGCTTGCCTTCCAGCCATATTAAGCCAGCAGGCACACTCTCAACATATTTTCTCCTGAAGCACGTTTTTATTGCCCCATGCAGCTGAGATCAAAGACTTGCCTATTCAAAGGATTTAAAGCTTTCCTCATAGTCAGGCAGATTTAGACTAGAAATGTGTATTTAGTCAATTTGCAGGTTTGTTTTATTACTGATTCTAGTTTATTTTGTATGATTATTCAGTACTGAAGAGTATGAACGTCTGGTGTCCCTGATGTCACATCATTATTTTTTACTGCTTTTTAAAAAGATTTATCCCATAGAGAGTATTCTTGACCTTTTCATAAGATTCAGATTCAGTTACTGACCAATACCCAGAATTTTCTTCTTGACCAGTTCAAACTTGGAGTAAAAACAGCAACTGGCAAAGTTTGTTTTGTGATTAGAAGGGCAAAGTTTCCATCCATTTATCTATTCCAAAGCTCTAAAATTTAATTTTAGATATGTAAAATTATTTTTTAAAAGGTTATGTAAAAAGTAAACTAATACCTAAATATTTTGTTAGAATTAAGCTTCAATTCATGTAAAAAATTATAAACCAGTAACTTTTTTCACATTTTCATTAACCCACAAAAGCCAAAAAGTCAATAATCTCAGTTTTCTCTCTTCTTTCCTGAACTTTTACAACAAGAAACTTTGAAGAGAAGAAGAATATTATTATTCTCAGAAGAGAAAAGCCAAAACTTGACCTGAAAATCAAAACCAAAGTGGGAAGCAAGTAATGTCATCGTTATTTTGTTTTCAATTATTATGAACAGTATGAGTAAATGACGTGATGTCCCATTCTGAATAAATTGTTCTGCTTCCAATGTTTGTTATTTTATCAACATTAGAACATATGACCAACTGCCAGATATTATGATTTGAACAATTTGATTACAGCTTTGGCAAGACACAAAAAAATCTCAGAACCATCTGAATTCTGTAATTGCTTTGAAAACCTTTGACTGAAAATGAACAAATACAATGATTGATCACTGGAAAGCAGCTTCAATTCAGTTGCATAATAGATCAGTCGAGAAAAATCATGATATATTGAAAAGGTTAATTCATTGTATTAAAATGTTGACCTGTCAGAAATTACCATTTTGAGGACAAGATAAAATGGAAGAAGCAAACAATAAAGGTTAGTTTCTGGTTATGTGAAGCAGCAGCAGAATAAAATGATTATTTAAGATCACATTTAGATTTTGTGAAGAAAAATGCCAACTGCACATTTTCCAGACTTTCAAGTGATATTCAAAACAAGATTATTGATTGTACAGCTGCAACAATTGAAGGTGAAAAAAAAACATCATTTGTTATGTTTGATGAGACTACAAATCTTCAAATGAAATCTCGATTGTCATGTGTTTTGTGATTTGTTGATGAAAAAGAAAAGCTTCTGTCCCAACTTTACTGACAATGACAGTAAAAATAGGATAGAAGTAAATGACATTAAATATGGGACAAAGAAATAACACAAAAGGGGGACAAAATTAAATGAGAGTAAAAATGGGATAGAAGTAAATGACAGTAAAGATGGGACAAAGAAATAACACTAAAGGGGGACAAAAGTAAATGACAGTAAAAATGGGACAGAAGTAAATGACATTAAAGATGGGACAAAGAAATAACACGAAAGGGGACAAAAGTAAATGACAGTAAAAATGGGACAGAAGGAAATGACAGTAAAGGGGTATAGAAGCACAAATATTTGTTAATGAATTCAACTGTGGCCAAAAATTCATGGTACAAATTTATAATGGAGTGAACGTGAAAGCTGAGCATTTGAACAGAGTGTAGATAAGATTAAAGAGATTTTTGGTGCAAATGTCATATTTGTACATTGTTATGGACATTCACTTAATTTGATACTCTCTCAATTATTTTCAAGTTTTTGTAAATGTTGAATTTTCTTCTAAATTTTCAAAGGAATTTCAACTTTTTCTCAAAATCAATGGCTCAAATAGCACTACTGAATAAAATTTTTAGGAGCAATTTCCAAAACATATTACAATTATTCATCTTGACCTGTATCCATTTTATCTAACTTACTCTAGCTTCTGAGCTATTTTCAACTATATTAAAGAAACCAGAGGATTGGTGTGCCTCAGAATTTGCACAGGCTTGGAGATTTGTTGCAATCCTAGGAGATTTTCAGTTTAAATTTTTATTAGTGGTTTTTGAAATCATAGAGAAATGGCTCAGAGATTCTGTTTTCGATTTTTCAAAAGATTTTGTATTTGTGAGGTTGAAAACTTCAAAAAAATGATTGGTTGATATCAATACAAGTTGAAGAATTTATTGCCTGGTTCTGCATGGTGTTGCTGAAACACCAGAGAAGCATGGTTTACATCAAGAACCAAAAGCTTTTTTGTTTAACAGCATTTTGGATAAAGTTATTCACATTTTAAAACAAAAAAGAGTTCAGATTTGTTGAATCCAAAGCTTTTTCAAACTTACTTTCTGTGAGAGATCATTTTTTTCATTAAAACAAATAAATAATTATATGAGGTATTCTAAAGGTGAACAGAGATTGAGTAATTTGGTCTTCATTTCCATGAATAATGACCTTTTGAAGAAGGTGAAGGTAGAGCATGATGCAGATACATTTTATAGCAAATGATTGTTGAGTTTGCCAAAAAGAAACAAAGAATTAAATTGATTTACAAATAAATTTTAAATATCTTATTATTTGTAGGTTTTATTATTTTCTCAGATTTCTTGCATAATATTGTAATGATAGAAAAAAAAGTTCACTATTTCAAAAATAAAAAACTAAAAGTTGGCAAACCATATTAGTTTGCCATAAAGAAATAAAACCAAAAAGACAAGAAAAAAAATAAATAAATAAAATAGGCCATAAGATCATCATTCCTAAATGTAGGTGAAGAAAAGGGATGATCACATGAGTCTTGTAAACCAATCAGAAATCAAGAAACAATTCTGAAATGAATTCCTTTGTCTCAAAAAAAGGCTAAACTCAGAGATGACCAGGCAAGGCAAGGCAAGCAGTCCATTCTCCCATGCCCTAAATTTTTGAACACCTAAAAGTCCCACAGAGAGTCAAAAGGTTTTCTACTATCAAGAGATACATACATACACATTTACAAGGACTCTTTTCTCACTCTCATTATTATATGCTAAAGGACTTAGAAACTCAACACGAGAAGTTTCTGATAAGAATTTATGAACTTTTTGAATATTGTATATATTTTGTTTTAAGAGATATAAAATTTTATCAGTACATGCAATATATATCTTTGCATTAATTATCTTTCCATGCATTTTTAAAATGCCAAAAATTAGTGTATATTAAGGACGTTATCCAAAGATGACCACCTGTAAACCCATAACCCCTACATTGGTAATCCCTACATCATGGCAGGTCCATAGGGGAATATCAAGTCCAGTGGAGAGGAGTATCAAGCTTGACACATGGCCAATTGATAGAAATGCATTTTCTCACACTAAAATTAGTTCATATAACATTTACAGATAGCAAATAATTTTTTAGGGAGGGAAGAAGGCTCCACTGTTCTACTCTTTGCCTTGGTGATTGACCTGCATCATGCAGCTTCTAGTTTCCAAGTCACCCTTCACCACACAACCATTATATATATATATATATATATATATATATATATATATATATATACACACACACACACAGTTTACTTTTCTTTAATATCTGTGAAGTGTTGCAGTACCTTTGAAAAGATAATAAAGTAGTTTCCTGTTGCTTTCTCCACAGTTTTTCTTTCTCCTAGACTTGACTGCCACCCAAGGTTTGAGAATCCCTAGTCTACAGGGTGGTCCGAAAGTCTTGTCACTCCCTACCAAAATTAATGAGAACTATGTAACAAGCAATACAGTAATACAAAGCACATGTACTGGATTCAGTTTATTCACTTTCATTGATGCTGTCATACATCAAGAAGGTTTGTATGAACGTCATCATTTTCATGGCAGCCATCTGAAATAGAAAATTATATTATGTAGCGGTGACAAGACTTTCTGACTACCCTGTATTGTCCTACTAACCCATAGACGAGAAGGAAACGAGATGGATTCATGTTTTTCCTAAAGGCATTAGTGCGAATTGAACAGGTTCAATTTGGTTAGAATTTGAACTCAGCTTACCAATTCCACTTACTATGCCATTATGCAAGATTCAGTGGTTACCTGTAAAAATAGATAATGAAGTAAGTAGTAGGATTTTATCACATTCCAGTTTGTTTCTACTTCATTCCAGGGACTCCTTAGATTTCTTAGACTGACACTTGCAAAGGGGTTTCTTGATTATTTTTTGACAATTCTAGTTTCTAACTTAAATAAAAATAAACAAAACTGAAAAAGTGTTTATGTATGTATATGACACTACAAGATGCTGAAAGGGTTAAGGTATATCCCGATAGATATCCTGAGACAAAGCCAGATTATATTAAATTTAAAGAGTTTGTTTTCTTCCATTGAAGAAGACCAAATGAAGGAAGTAGGGTTGACTAGGGTTGAAGTAGGTAAAACGGCTTTATTATTCTAAAGGATATAACTGAAAAGGCCATATGGATAATTTAAACCCAAAAGGGGTGGTGGGAAGAGATGGTGGAAGGACATTTAAGGTTGGCCAAGAATTTTGCTAAACAAGGCAGAAATAGAGAAATTAATTATGACCACTTACCAAAGTGTGAGTTATGAAACATGTCTCATGATTGCATAAGAGATCAGTTGAAATATATTTGGAATTTTGAAAATGAAGACAAAATTATTTTACTTGTCAGAAAGTTAGAAGTGCAAATCGCTAAAGAAATAAAATTTCTTTAGATATGAACCAAACCAAAGTGGCAAACAAAATACACAAACTGATATTTGCTAAGTAGCTGTCAAGGAAACAGCTGGTAAATTTCTGATTATGAAGACAGGACCCTAAGTTGGAAAAATGTTCTAACGAAAAATTAAGTGATAATTACAATTAATGATTATAATTTAAGACATGGTCTTTTGCCTATGTAGTTTAAAAATGTAATTTGTCAAAATGATAACTAAAGTGAAGGGCCTGGGTGAAATACCAAGGAGGACAGAGGAATTGCCTACACTTCTTGGGTAGTATTGCTATGAGATTCCAATTTGAGAAAGAAGTAGTTAAAGTGGATCAATATCCTGCAACCACTACTCATGTAAGGGATCTCTCCAAAATTGGGCATGCAATTAATTTCCCAGAGCCAGACAACAATGGCCTCTTATTGGCAATTAGGGGAACCACCAGAACCCCAAGCCACATCAGACCCCATGCCAGTTTTGGGTGAAGGTCCATATAAGCAGGAGATCAAAGCAATCAAGAGTAGTTTTTCCAGAGAGAGGCAACCACTTCACCAGATTCCACATGATTTGCTGCCTGAAGAGAATCTCCAACTTAAGCTTTGTTCCAGACTTAGCTAACAGGAAGGGTCATTATTTCTGCATGAAGAACTGACAATTTTAATACCAAGAACTAACCAAACTCTGTACAAAGAATGATATATAAACATATAAAAATAGACCCAGATAAGTTCCAATCTTCTCTCTATTACCTGTACAAACTTTTTTTATCCTTTTTTTTTTTTTTCCTTCTGACTTCACTCTGCCTGGACCCAACCAATACAGCGATTCCTATTGAGAATTTGACCCTTGCCAGCTCTGTGATCAAATCAAACACAATGTGGGACAGTGCAAGGGTTGGATCGAAGTGACCAACACAATGGTCAGCCATGGGGATCATTCACCAATTGTGCTAGCATGGAGAGGTTACATACAAAGACAGATCATAGACATTTGAGAAATATAATGCACATATTAGTTTAATTAAATAAGATGAGATGGGTCTCACACAAGGCTATAAATCTTTGCCCACTTAAAACTATTGTAAATTTCTAATCATTGCCAGCTTATAAGTGTATGTTTTCTGTCATGTTTTCTATAAATGGAATGTTGACCCTATTGGAGTTATTTCTGTATATAATTATCATATTTTGTAGCAGGAATTCTGAATGAAAGATAAAGATAGAGGATGATCCACCAAAAATAGCAATGCAAACATTTTGCCTTGTTTTTTGATATATGCATATTACCTGTGGAACTACTGATATGCAAATATTATTTCACTATTTTTTCCTATGTATGGTGAAAATTCTTGTAATATTTTATTGCATTCATGGCAGAAATTTTCAAAGAAACCAGAATGAAGATGGACAAGAATATGAACTAGCAAGCAACAGTGAAGGAAGTTGGAATTTCAAAAAGTAGTATTTCAGTAATTCTCTTTGGATTGAACAAGATATGTTTGCCCTCAAAAGCAGCAGCATAAGAATGGTATGGAAACTGATCATGGAATCAGTTCAGTCAAAGAAGATGTCAAGAAAAATAATGGCTGGGTGCATCGTATCCAATTTTACTTGATAATACGAAGCACATCAATGACTGAAGCAATCTAATTCAGCAAAGAATCTGCCTATATTTCTGAGATAAGGTATTATGTAAACTATTTACATTATTAGGACTATTGTCCTCATCTTTGTTGCCATATTTATCACAATGTTTTGGCTGTTGTACGCTCCAGCTTTCTTCAGGTGGTTGGAATGTCGAACCGAACCCTTTATTTTGCTTGCTGGGGTAGACTATTCTAGTTCCACGTACCATGTCTACCCCAGTGAGTGAAATAAAGGGTTCGGGTTTGACATTCCAACCACTTGAAGAAGGTCGAGTGTACAATGGCCGAAATGTTATGATAAATATGGCAACAAAAATGAGGACAATAGTCTGAATAATGTAAATAGTGTTCAGCTACGAAATCAGCATTAAACAAAAAGCATTTGACGGCAAGATGAAGTTGGTCAAAGTGGTATGAACTATGGGGATGCAGATGCAATATTACATTCAGTGATGAAATTTGAATGAAGTCTCATTCTACGAAATAAGAATTTGTCAGAAGGTCTACAGAAAAACAAAACAAAAATGACTCATATCACATGCCAAAAACAATGAAGTCTGCTGGTAAGACTTTGATGTTTTTGGGATATATAAAAAATGATAGTTCAAGAAAGTTGGTTAAACTTGACGGACGATTGAATACTGTCAAAATACATCCAGTTGCTGAAAACTGTTTGATTCCAAAGTTGGAGGAAGGAGATTGAATGCAACACAACAGAATTCTGGCTGATGAAGGCATCACTGTATTGAAAGGTTGGCCAGGTCAGAATTAAATAGAATTGAGAAAATGCAAATAGAACTAAAGAAAGGAACTTGTTAAAAGAATCCACACAATCTTGAAGAGTTCAGTTTCAGAGAACGGCATCTCATACATGTGAAGGTGCTGATTGATTTGTATGCATCTTTTCCCAGATGCAATGAAGCAATTATTTAAGGTAAGGAAAGCCACATAAAATATTAACAATGTATGGTAACTTACTGAAATTAACATTATGCAATAAATTTTTATTATATACATTTTTGTTTTAAAGTACTGTATCTGGCTGGATTTTTGTAAAATAATCAAAAACCTTTGTACAGCCATCTTGGGCTTGAATCTTTCTATCTCATCCAGAAGCTCTGGTACCAAATATAATAAGTAAATATGAAAATGACTCCAATATGACCAATGTTTCATCTGTCAAAAACACAATGTTAAGAATCCATTTATAAACTGGCAATTTTATTTCCAGTATCTAATAAATTAAAAAGTTTAATAAACTCCAAGAATTTAATTAAATTAAAAAATTTAATAAAATTTTTTTTAAAAATCAGAAAAAAGAAAAAACATTTAAGTATTTTTGAAAATTATTGTAATATAATCAAAACATTTATCACCTGACATCTGGTTCTACAAAGATAATTGTTTAGTGAGTGAGAGACCTGTTACCTTTGTATCAGGGATTGTTATTACTATTAGTTAAAAGATTATTTTTTTTTGACTTGAAGTGTAGAATCTGTTCCTATTTGTCTTCTAAATTTTATTATCTCTAATTAGAATTTCAAAATAATGCTACACATAATAACTTGATATTTCCAACTGTCTCTCTATTTCTAGTATAACTGTTTCTGCTGCAAACATATGGATTTTAACAGTACAACTTACTTTACAACTTATTACTGATTTTGTTGAGATGGGAGAACAAAACTTTCTGCCATTCAATGACAATAAATATGTAAAATAAACTTTCGATATTTTGATATCCTTGCCAAAATTAGTAGTTAGTCACAGATAATTTTATCTTGCTTTTTCCACAGTATTGCAGAATATAAAAGTTGAATAAGATAATCAAACCAAGAAAAATACCAAGACAGAAAAAAGGAAACTTTTTCAATGTCAATATTTTGTAAAATTCTTGCAAATTAAGGAAGATGATCTCTTTTCAGCAAACACATTTATAAATAATTATGCAATAACATTTTTATGAGAGAGTGAGTGGTGTAGAATAGTGGTTAACAAGCCAATATTGCAGGATGTTACTACAGCAATGAATTTGATCTTCACTGATAAAGATTTATGTTTAACTAAATATATACCAAATGGTTTAGATGGTTTTAGATTTCAAATGGTGTTGAAAGTCGCTGTTCAATCACAGATAAAATCCATGATTTTGAGAGTATGAAAGTTCTCTCTACTTGGACATATACAACAATACAATCTTCCTATTCTCCCTGTTGGGACCTTTGCCATAATAAGGTTAGTAAAGCTCAACATCAGGATATCTACACATTTTGCTTATATATGAGATGCAGTTCAGCGGTTTTGAAGCTTTTTTATTTTTAGGAAAGGCAGATATTATTGTCCTAGATTATAATAAATTTTATCATTATTATACATCTAATAAGCTGACTTGCCAACTTTTGTTATTCCAGATTGAAAGAGATGGCTGTAACACACCCTTTTAAACACTGCTTGTCATGGCTGACTAGTTTTCAAAAAGCAAGACAATTTGGAAGCTCTCTATGAAATAAAGTTTTGCATTAAACTAGGTAAAAACACTACAGAAACTTATGAAATATTCCAAATTGCTTATGGATTAACTTGTATGAGCTGAGTGTCTATTTTTTGCTGGTACAAGTGATTCAAAGACAGTTGGGAGGAGGTGAGATATGATGAGAGATGTTGGAGGGGGAGGTACTTCAGAACATCAGTGCTGGTTCAGAGAATTCACAATTCATTGGTGACAGCAGGGAAATGGTAGATGGGCATCTTTCACCCTCCTTACTGTTCAGACCTTGCTCCCTGTAATATTTGGTTATTCCCTATTCAAACACTATTAGGTACAATGCTACCTGTGTAATAAAAAATTAAGATGAAAGAAATATGGGTAAAAATTGAATAATTGGCAATTTTTCATTTAAGAAATTCAAAGAATATTACAACTTATTATTACTATCAAATTTAAAATTCTAAGGGAATTTTGCAACAAAGTAAAAAGTGAAAATAAAGCAAGACCTGTAAATTTCATTTTAATTTATTGTTGTAGAACTGACAAGTCCACAAAAATGACAAAGCTGCTCTTTCAGCAGATCAAGAGTTAATGAATTTTTGTTTTCAAAAAGGGTTTTTTTTTCTTTGTTTTAACTTTTCATTTTATTATGTTTTTTCTTTTAATTGTGACACTTGACTGGCTTGTTGTAGATGTCCATGTAATGGACTAACAGGAACAAGTGAATGTTTTTCTTTGTTGTTGCTTTGCATCTTGTTTAAATTATCTGAGGTGAAATTGGTTTTATTCTTAAACAAATATGTTGTATTTTTTGTTTTTTTACAAATCTTTTTTTTCTCTTGGTTATTTGAAATTTTTTCAAACTGTTTACATTGTTTTCCTCTTCTGACATTCATATACACATTGGTTTTGGAGGCGATTCTTGATCAATACATTTTTTTAAAAACATAACATAATATTTCAGAATATTGGGCGCATCCTGAAGGTCTTGATATTATACAGAATTCTCTTGGGCAAATTCTGAATCAATCTGCCAAGATTTAGTTTTAATTATGCAAGGTTTCAGATACACTTCATCCATTTTCAAGGATATTTTTAAGGACAATATTTACTTCTGTTACAAGTAAATGTTAAAAAAAAAAAAAAAAAAAAAACTTGCATTTAAAGTTTAGGCTTTTCTTCAATCACTGGGTTTCTTTGTTTTATGATACAAAAATCATAAAAACAATGGAAAACAAAAACTAAAAACATAGATTGTAATAATAAAAGCATAAAAAATATCACAAATCTTTGGCAAAATAGAAATGTTTGTTGAAAACTCTGAATAGATGAAATTAGTCTTTATTGATTACACTGGGATTTGGCCAAGAAGGAAAATTTTTTAAAAATCCCTCAAAGTTGTTATTTTTTACTTTTAGAGAAACATGTGATTATTAACTGGTTGCTATGTACACATGTGGATATTAAAATGTAGGATAAATAATTGGTGTTATCCCAAAGTTTGGGGAGTTTAAACAAAGGGATCAAATTGTTCATCTCAAGTCATTGTGTATGTTCATTTGTCTTGACATGCATTTTATGCATAACTGATTGAACCTTATTTTCTATCCAATTGTTCTTTCTTTCTTTGAGGAAAACATTTTGCACCTTAAGTTCCTCAAACTTTTGGATAGCACCATGTATGTATCTTCATACATATATAGATATGTATAGAGATATTTACTCAGCTTAGTCTGGCACAAGGCCACAATAATAGAGCATTCAGTGAGATTCAAACTCACAAGTAATAGTCAGCAATACTAGCTAGTAAACATACTAGTGATGCCTACCCTAGAGTAATTGCTTGTAAGTTAGTTTTGCAAATCATTATTTCATGTCTTGCTATTGGGTTCCTGTGAAAGACTGAGGTTAGCTGAGTAAATCTGTGTGTATATAAATACATAGATACATCTGTGGGTGTGTGTATATATATATATATATATATATATATATATATATATATATATATATATATATATATATTATGTGTGCATGGAAATAAAATGACAATAAAAATCTCCCATGTTATGTCTTGATGAACAAAACATGTAATGTAGGAGTTTTTTTTTTCATTTTGCAATTCATTTACCCATTATTATATGAATTTGTATATCTTCCAGAAATGTATATATATATATATATCCCCCTCTCTCACACTCTCTCTCTCTCTCTATATATATATATATATATATGGGTATGTAAATATATTTTTTATACATATGTAGATAAATAGGATACATGCAGAAGTGCACACATACATACATATATATCTGTGTGTGTGTGTGTACACACACACACACACACACACATATCAGTAGATTTATTTTTTAAGTTCACTACAGGACTTCAGATCTTTCCCAAATCTGTTAGACATATGGTATATTATGGGCATTACCCTGCCATGTTGGAAAGGGGTTTGAATTTCAGTCTGGCTGCTCTTACAAAACTGAAGAGTTCCAAATGCCCCACTACTTAATCCACAGCAAGGGGAGGAAGAGATGGATTTGTGCTTTTCCCAAGGGTATCAGTATGAAGTGAATACAATATCCTTGCAAGGAATCTGAACTCAACCTGCAGATTCCATCATCTGTGGCAATAACTGTTATACTACCTACTTATTGTGTGTGTATATATATTATATATATATAAAATGCACCCTACATATATATTATATATATATATATAAAATGCACCCTACAATCTTTTCTATTTTTTTCATCTTAGAAATGACAATTTAATTGTTTGGCTACATTTTGCCTTTTCTCTGCAAAAAACAATCCTAACAATGTATGAGCCAATCATCCATCAAATTGGTTTGTTGTAAGCAGGCATAGAATTGGGGTTGCCTTAAATTACAAATTTTCTATCCAAACAGATTTTCTGTCTGCACTTAGACAAAAGAGTTTAGAAAAATAAAAAATACATAAAAAAAAAAATGAATTTTTAAAATGCATATTTTTTACTTGGCCTTATATTTTATAGAACAATTTTACAATATTCTTTTGTATTCTTTAATATTTTATTCCTAAATAGAGGATTTTATTGAGGTTTTTCTAAGAGTATATTTTAATATATTTTAATATTCCCACCATCAAAAAAAAAAGTAAAAAATATTCAGAATTTTTTAAAATTCCAACATAAAATAAAATTTAGACCAAGCTATGAAACTTTTTCAAAAATAGTTTTTCTTATTTCAAACTATTTTTGTTATTAGTTTAGATTTGGAGTGAGTGTCATATTAGATCCAGTGTAGAGCCATGGACTGGCCTCTCTCAAAAATAGAACTGTGTACATAAGTGGTTTTGTCAAATGATGTAAAAATATCTATTTGTACATCTAGTGAGTTTTCTTCTCATTGAGTGCTCTGTGGTTGGAAGTCCGTGCAAGAATAATCAGAGATTGGGAAATGCATAGAAAAACATTATCTTTTTGAAGGGTCTTCTTTACTCATGGTATAAAACATTTTTCAAAGTACTCCATGATAACAAATCTTTTATTTTGTAATTATTGGGTTTGACAGTATTTGTTTTATTTCAGCAAGGAATATAAAGAAAAAAATGAATTATTGTAAAGTTCTCTCACTTACCAATCAATTTTTAACCACCTTCACAAGTTCTGGTCAATGTGGGTTTGGACAATGAACATTTATCATTTGAGCCATTTAGGGATGGGGGAGGGGATGTTTCAAGAAAGGGGGGGTGTTTAAATGTCACAAAATATGATAATCAATATAAGTCTCAGCTTGTAGGAGTTTCTTTGTTAGATAAATTTTATTTAAAGATTTGTTCTAAAACCTTTGCGATTTCAGCCTGAATCCCATATCAAGTGGTCTCATGCCTAGCATTTACTGCATGGTGACTATAACTGTTTTGTAAACAATGTAGGTGTGTGTGTGTGTGTGAGAGAGAGAGAAAGAGAGAGAGAACAGGTAAAATAAAAATGTTTGAAGAAACTTGACATTTTCAAAGGATGAATATATAGAAATTATGAAAATTTGGGATTGTTTAATATTTTTAAAATAATTTTTCATGAATGATTCTGCATTAAATATGAGAAAAAAATTCTGAATAAATTAATAAGAAATGCACATTCACAATATGAGTCCATGTAAAAACTATTTTAACTGAGTTAATTTAGAAAAAGTTAAAATAAAAACAAGCGGAAGGGCAAATTATTAACCAATTTTTTTTGTTTTTTCTTTACTTCATGAAACAATTTTTGTAATAAATTTAAATTTTTCAATATGAATTTAAACAAACTATTATTTCTTCATTTGTCTTTTTTTATCCAAAAATACTTTTTTTAAAATTCAGCTAAAGAGGAAATTATGAAACAATTTAATGAAAGAATAAAATCGTTTTTCTTTATTGTTAACGTTGGTTAAATAAGACATGTTTAATTATTCTAAATATTTTTTGGATGATTATCCTCATCTTTTTTGTTTTTATCATATCTTCTATGATTTCATCCTCAGCTTTCATCAAAGGCATTTGGTGGTCATAAGAAGTTGCTTAGCAACTTTGAAATACTACCATATCCTTGATACTAAGCAAGGCCAAAGAATAGACTGATTTAACGTTAAGATAAAAACAACAAGGATGAAGATAATATAGAATATTGAAAAATATGGAATAAAGAAATTTTTTTTAAATATGGAATAAAGAAAATACTTAATTCCAGAAATTCAGAAGGAAACGAGAAAAAATGTTTTTAAAAAGCAAGAAGGATGAATGAAAAATGTAATCACAATTTACATTGCAAAGTGAAAAAGTGTCAAATTGGACATCTGTTGTTTTTATTATGGCCAAGAAAATTGTAAATCTTTTAGGAATTTATGAAAAAGTTAGTTTTTATAGTTTAAAATTAAAAAAGTGAGAAAAACATACAAATGTTATGAAACAAAAGATTGTTTGTTTACAGAAGAAAAAGACAATATCTTTGAAGAAAAGAATTAAATAAAAAATATGAAAACAATATTATTTTTTTTAAATCAGGGAAAAAAATGACTCCATCTGATTTTTAAGACACATTTTTACTCCTTTATATAAATTTAATTATTCCTTGATTTTTTTAAAACTAGCATCCTTGCCTTTGTTGTTTAGATCACAATGTTTTGATTGCTACACTCTCCAGCCTTCCTTAGATGTACACAGGAATTTTCAAGGTGTTTTGAAAAGAATCCTTTCTCTCTCACTTCTTTGCTAGCTTTTGTTCATTCCATTCTGAGTGAAAATTAGTACATAAAAACACTTCTGAAAAGAGTAAAATGGGGACTAGGAATTTGAAAGCTACCTATCCACCCCCGCAACAATAATAGATCCTTCCAAAACATCAATGACATAAAAAAAAATATTAACCTATCTTTTGGGGTTTCAATTTTATACAAAATGTTATCAGACTGTATACACTATATTATATCTGTGTGTGTGTATATATATTATCAGACTAAATGCGATCAACCCCAAAGACCACAACAGTGGAATAAGCGGATGACGGTTGCAACAAATCTCAATGACAAGGGCTATGCATGCTACAGAAGGTGCCTCTCAAAATTATAACAGAGTCAGTGGTAATCCATTGTGGTTTCATGACTGGATTCTGCGTGTCTCAATCCATATGTTCCACAGAGGAAAATCATGAAATCAAATGAGTGGGTCCCTTCCAGGCAAGTTGAGAGCCACACCTTAAACAAATTCATGTCATCAGCACTTTCTGTTATTCTGATTTTATTTCACCTCCAACTAAATCTTGCAAAGCCAAATGGCAATAGAGAATGGATGACAAGAGCAGATTTTGGTAAAACTGGAAGCTTCTAGTCCTGAACCTGTATGCTGATGGCGAATTTAGTTATCAACACTATCATCATAAAGGAAATGATTAACAACAAAGAAATTAAATTCTTGGATACAAGATAAAGCCAATGACTGTGACTGTACTGTTCAACTGAAATGTGTATGCAGTTAACACTCATTGGTACTTAGCCTACCGAGTCAGTCTACTCAATTAGCTTTGTACTTAATAGTAAAGTAAAATAATATTTACAATAGTAAATACTTATAACAATATTGGAATGGTTCTGTAAGCTTGACAATTATTGACAAACTCAAGCAATGTGCCTTAATCAAATTTTGTATGATGATCAATAAATCTACTACAAAGACACTAAAATTTTTGGTAAACATTTTTTAGGCTGAATAGAGTTTTTTGAGTAGCACATGCATTTCAAGGCCAGTTGGATAATTTATTTCTAGATGATGAGTGTTCAAGGAGACTAATCACCAGCAAAACTACAGAAAATGTAGAAAAAAAAAAAAAAATTTGTGAACTCAATCATAAGGAATGTTGCCAAACAATCCATCCATTCTCTCTCACATAATCAGAATCATTTATGTAGTCTGTCAGGAGAGATCCTGGTCCTATATCTTGTCTTGGATATAATCAGGACACTTTCCCTTTAGCCTACCAGATTCCCTAAAGAAAAATTACATATTCAGCATGAATTCCCCCTCCCCCACTCCACTCTGACCTGTTGTTTCAACTGAGGATGGCTGGAGAACTGGTTGTTCTAAACATAATGATTAAATTAACAAAGATGAAGATATTAGTGTAAAAACTTCATGGAATAATGACAATACCTCATCTCAGATCTTCAGTCATCACAAAGAAGCCCAAAGAATGCAAGGACCAAAATGTTACGACCAAAACAACAAAGATAAAGATACTAGTCTAAATAACTGCAGGAATAATGGCTTTGCTTCATATAAGAACTTCAGATGTCACTTATTTTTGTTTGTATGTGAATTGTCAGCTTGTTATTAATAGAGGTTTGGGGAGTGTAGACAAAAGTAGACATTTCAATAAAATACAGAGTTGGAGAAGGTGACAAAGAAATATTTTTTTTGAGAACTCTGAGCAAATCATGAGACATGATTGTAAGTTTGTTGGTTCACTTGAGATTAAGAGAAACACTTCATAGATCATCAGACAGGAGGTTGTGAGGCATAGGATTCAATTAATTTTAATAGGAATAGCTCAGTGGTGAGATCTTTGGAATGGAAATTATGCCTGTTTTTCATTTGGCATTGGATTATCCATAAATGCACTCTATATGACATTGTTATCCTTTCTTGTAGTGGTAGATGTCTGGGAATGTGTTAAGTGAATTAGAATGCTTTTATAACCACAGAAAGCTATTTCTTTATTTATTTTTCCCTCTTCAGACATTTTAACTGACATTCAAAATTTCTCACTTTTTACCAACATAATTATAGGGGAGGAGTTGAGTTTATATTTGAAATTATTTTCTAGCCCAAGAAATCTTTCTCCTTTCATTAAATAATACCAAACATTACTGAACAATTGATGTAGCCACAAATCTTTATATATATATATATATATATATATATATATATATATATATATATATAGAACAGAATATAAAAAACGAATGAACTATTTATATATGGATCAATACCTCTGCCTGAGATCAAAGTACAAAGGTGTGCTGAAAAATTCTTGTTTCAACCCACCTTCTCAAGATCTGATCAAATTTCTTTCTCTTTTTAAGGGAGGGGAGTATGGCTTCTTGGTTGATCCAACAACTTTTCAGTATATCTTTGTATCTGTGTGTGATGTGTAGTATCTGTGGACTGTGGGGAAAACTGTTACACAAAAATACTGAGGTCTTCTTTTTCCAATGCTTATAAATGAATATTCAGCCTTTTCCCAGTTTTTTAACACTAAACATTAACATTATTATTTAAAAAACATAAAAATGTGACTAAATCAATTGACTGTTAAATTAAAATATAATAGCTTAAAAATTTTACATTCCATTGAAATAAAAAAAAAGCAGAGGTATTTTTGAAAACAATATTTAAGAGAAACAGAAATCATTTTGTTAAAAAATATGATGTTAAATGCTTAAAAAAGAAAAACATTAAAGTAGTGATAGATGTTAAATGATGGCAATCTTCTAAAAATATAAAAGTTTAAAGAAAATTCTAACTTGACTTTCCAATGTTTAAATGCATCAATATTATTTCAAAGAAAAAAAATAAAGTGACTAATTAAAATAAATGTTAAAAAAACAAATCCCAAAACTAATTTTGCCTGAATATTTTCACATCAGTCCACTAGCATATTGTTTGATTGGCGACTTCAATTTGGGAGTTTGATTCAGGGTAGAGTGCAGTTAACTTTTATGTATCTATTTGCTTCTGCATGACCAAAGCAACAAATCAAGTGATATACTTTTTCTTATATAAAAACCAATATGTATTAATTCAGATGTCATTAGCAGGTGATCTTATAGACGATTAGTACAATACATGGAACCTAATTGGGTGTTTTCCCATCTGTGGCTTCCATACTAAATATTATACATGTGGTTTGTAAAAATAAAACTATATAGATTGCCTGTGAAAAACTGAGAGGAAAGAATCTATCTTCTCTCTTTGGTGTGTGAGGCAGAATTCTTCCTGGTGCTTAATTATATATTGTTTGCTTAAGACTCCTCATCCAAGCTCAACCTCTGCTTTCTTGTGATCATCATCTACTTTTAATATTAAATTTCCTTATCAAAAGTTATATGACTTTATGGTCTGCTGTCACAATTATGGACTAAGTTGTGATAGACCAGTTGTCATGGAGATGAAAAGTGAGTGTACAATTATAAATCTTTACTAAGCTAATTCTAGCCTGGCACAAAGTTATAAGAACCCAGTGAAAATCAGACTCACTCTCAATGGCTTACAAGATGAACTTGCCAATTATCACTTATTTTATATTTTTTTGGCTTATTATGTAGACTCCATGTGGAGCATAGGGATGGCCACATCAAATGTTGCTGAACTTCAATAGCAAAGAATGATTACAGGGCTGGGGTGCCCACCCTGACACCTTAGTTGAACTTCCTTATAGGGCTAAAAGGCTCCAATTGTCCTGCTATTTACTCACTTCTTGAGGAAGATGTGGATTCATGCATTTCTCAAGGGCATGAATGCAAACCATCCCAATCAAGTGTTTGAACAGAGTTCACCAATTCTATTTTGTATACCATTAACCATTACATCATCCACACTTATAAACTGTTACACTATGGTAGATGTATGTCTTTTAGAGTGAGTTAATTTTGTTATAAACATACATGCACGTAACAAAGAACAATGTTCCTATCAATGGCTAGTGAGATTAGCCTGCTAATCTGTAGTCATAATTTTATTTTGTATACTGATACTAATCAGCATGATTATTAACAAGCTAAACTAACTAGTGGTACTAATTAGGAGCTCTACTTAGATGGTCTTGTGTCACTTAATTTAATTAATCTCAGTGGCCATCTGCTGATTTTCAAAGTAAACAGTCTTCATGATGTGGAAGATTGACTTTCACACCTTGTGTTATTTGGCCTTGTGCCAGACTCAAAAATCAATTATAGATTCATATATTTGAACAAGAAATTATAGATCATTGATAAACTCTACTGAATATTATTTGAGGATTGTTATGGAAGAGCAACTTGTATCCTTTTAGGTGGAAGAAAAAAATATTTAGAATATGGGTAAAATAAAAAATATCTGTTTAAAAATCTTTGAAAAAGTATATACAGCATTCATTTATTGAAGGTTAGGAAGCAGACAAGCAAAAACATTGTTAAAAATAACAAACATCGAAATATTAATCTTCTCTGTGGTTTTTGGCCTTTTCTTTCTCCAATGCATTTTTTCAACTATCTGTATAGACTGGTACCCATAATATAAATTGCACCGATAAATGGAACAGAAAATACAGTTAATGTCACACATTTATGTTTTGCTAAGTTATCATGGCATCAATCATCTGAGGTCAGATTTGGCAGTGAAAGCCAAGTGGTAGTCAGTAGATCATTGAAACAGTTAAACTTTGCCTTGCAAGTTTTTATTCCATACAAATATTACAGTTGTATTTAAATATTTAAAATACATCTAAAATCTAAATATATAAGCAAAATGATGCATATATAAAATCCTGTTTTTTTTTTTTTTTATTCAATCATGGATCAGAGATTTGTTGCACATTTGATAAAAGGTTTAAATCTTCCTGCAAGAATTTTCTATCACAAAGCATAAAAGAATGATTGGTTCTTCTAATTCTATCCAAAAGAAGAAGTAACCTCTTATCACAACACATGGAAATATTCATTTTGGTGAAGGTTTTTCATGTAACTTTGTTTAAAAATAATGCAAATTGCTGTAATTCTATTTCCTCCAAAATATAACAAATTTTTATATCACAGCTAATATTCTCTCCACTCATGAGATTCAGCAGGGACTTGGGTTTACTCTGCCTAGCAAAGAAAACAAAGGTAACCATTTATTTTACAAGAGGTCAAAAGCCATTCAAGTTCTGCAATATTCACTTATGTCAGCACAAATGCTCACCTTTCACAGAAGCCTTCTTTCATTTTAACATTTTATTTCAATCTGATGCATAAAAAGTAGTCAAATTACTACACACCCACTTAAATTAATGTTTAAAAGATTCTACTTTTGTTTTGTTTCTTTGGGACTCCTTAAAGAAAAAAAAAAAAAGTTATTCAAATTAGTATCATCTTTGTTTTTACCATGTTTCAGCTATGTCCTTAGGCTTTCTTCAGGTGTTAGTCGATTTGTTTTCTATCTCTACTCAAAGCTTTTATGTGATAATTATTAAAGGTGCCAAAGTTATAAGGCATGACTAATTTTTTCATTTTCTGGTTCTCATCACTGGTGTCAATGATTGTAGACAGTTCAATAAGGTCATGGATTCTTTCCTGCTACTGGTACCATGTACAAGCAGCTTTTTGATGGAGACTGTTAAACCTCAATGCTCAAGCCCTTAGTCACAATGACTTGTGACTTCATGCTAACACAACCATTGATGAACAATTGTCTACCTAATTTCAATCACAAGGCTTGGGTCAACCCATAATATGGTTTTCAGGCACTTTCCAAAGTTGCAGCATGCTGGGATCACCTCTCCAAGTTAATAACATCAAGAAGTTACCTTCCTGACAAATTAACCATATGAGATTTGAATCCTGGTCTTATGGTAGGAAAGTGAACATTCTAACCACTCAGTCATGTGCCCATCCACACTTTCTTAATAGTAATTATGCTTATAATTTGAAACTTAAATGCTTCCACAATGATGAACCCACATATAAAATGCAGTGTGTCCTTTTTTTTCAAGCATCCACAAATAAAACACTAATTGTAGGGCTGGGAGTGATACTTTGATCTTAGGTAGAGTGCACAGATACTAGCAAAAATTTATTTATTTGCTTATTTTATCTGACATAAAAGATTGCAATGTTTGGTCTAGAAAATGGAGTACGATGACAAGAGGAGTGCCTTGCTTGCTATAAAGCATGTGCAAAGTTAACAAAAACAGCTCCACATCAACGCACTTATTTGTATATATCAACTCCCCACAAAATAAACTGATTATTCTACCAACAATTGCATTTCCTATCCATTTCTTGTTATGTGCTTTTAGACAGCAAGTATATATAAAGTAGCAGGTTTCCATCTTTTGCGATGAAAAATTGATATTCAAATATATTAAAGCTTGACAATCAACAAAAAGGTTTGAACAGACAACAGCAACTATTTAACTAATGCCAACTTTCTTACTTTCAGAGGGTATAACAAGTTAAATAGTTAAAAATAAAACACAAGAAATACTGATTTTGATAAATAGTTAGAAAATAAAGATATTTGTGAAAAATTTTCAATAAGTTCTTTATTCATGAATAAATTACCAAAAATATATGAAGTTGACATTTGTTTATCTAGACATCAGAGACTCACTTATAGCTAGCCTTACTCTATATTACTGTAATATTATATTTAAATAGCATTGGCAATAATGGGTGGGTCTCATTTTTAAAAAAATAAAAATAAAAAAATAAAATACAAAAACACACTTTCTCTGCTTGTGGCAGAATACACAACTCAAAACAATTGAAGAATTTTAGTCACAGTGTTTTTATGGGCTGATGTATCCCCATGGGTGGCCCAGGCTGCTGGGGGATGTGTAACTTTATAGAGTCACCATTTCTAAAATGGTTGCTAACAAAGGCTATAGAACCCATAGCTAAGGGAGAAGATATAGAATATCTAACATAAGGTTAACTTGATTGGAATTTCAACTTTGAAGTTGCAATCCATTACACCACTAATACATTCCAGATCTTAGATGCCATGAAACATTCAATGTTTTTTGTTCAACCCTTAAAATGAACAGAAGATACTAGTTAGATTTTCTTGAGTTCTGCTCATAAAAGAATATGTAACATTAATGATTGTAAAAAGAAAAAAAAACTAACATCTCCATTGTGTAGCTGTAGATCTAATATAAAAATTATGGACAAATGCTTTAATTCATGCTAATTTAGACTGCAATGTGTTAGTGGGGAAGTTTTGAAATGCTATTTTAAATATTTTGTTTAGCTAATTTCAGTCATTGTGGTAACCTAATCTTCAGACCTAAGAAATTTGCTTTTTTAGGTACTCTCCTTCCACCCCAACTGAACTGAAAATTTTTTATACTTTTCACCTGTCAGGGTGTCATTTTCAAATCTTTTGATGAGGCAGATACAATGTGTATGTGTTTTAAATGGAATCTCAGCTATAATTTCAAAATAACCCAGGATAAACTTCAAATCATAATTCTTTTTTATTCAGTTAGAAGAGGGAATCTGAAAAGAATGTTAACATTTTTATAGAAAATTTTCAAAACCCTATTTATAATCTACAAAGAGAATGCAGAAATAACAGCCATGAATCAGTTTTCATTTTCAAGCTAGTTTTGAGTTACCTACCCTACCAGATTCAAAGCTGCTTTCAAAAATTGTATCCTTAAAATAGGATTGATATAAAAAATCAAACTAGTGTTTTACAAATAGCCATAAATTGCAGCTCAATAAAATAATTCTTGTAGTATATTAGCTACTGTTTAATCATTGTTCCAAGATAGTGATAAAGATTTTGATGACAGGCCATATAAAAGCATGTTCATTTTTGAAGAAAAAAATAAAAAAGCTGTTCCATTTAAATTACAAGCAAAATTGTAGTATGATTTTCTTTAAACTACTTTAAGACATTTATATTGTGACACATTGTCATTTTGGGGCTCTGCTCACCCCCATGTTCATGTGAGGGTGAGCAGAGCCCCTAAGTGACTTGACAGAATTAAATGCAGAGAGACCTGATTTTATGATACAGAGATTGGGGTTGGGAAAAAGAACTCATTAAATTAACTAGTTTTTAGAAATTAGATAGGTTGAGGGGTTCTTAAAGAATTGGACCTGAATATTAATTTGAATATAATTAGATATGGTGATATATCCACTTGCAACCCACCCAATTGCAGAGTGAAAATGACAACAAATTACTTCCTTATTCAAAAATCAAAACTTATTTCTAAAAACCCCCAAGATTAAATCGTTTTATATAAAGACCTTTCCACCTGATTGGTGTGGTTTCTTATGTAGAACAATTTCAAACCCCATCCCCACTAAAAACCAACCAATGGTTGTATCATTTATTTACAGAAAACATTTGCCAGTGGTCTAATAGGAAGAACAGCTTTTGAGAAATAAGTCATCAAAATTCTCTCAAGTGGATAGTTGACCATCTACTTTCTGGGATAATAGGGACCTTTAGAGAAAGTAAATTATCTAATTGTACCAATACATCATTGGTAACAAAACTAGCAGATTGAATTATATGCACACATATTTAAAGTGGGGGGGGGATTTTAATGAATTCTGTTGAGGCTGCCAGAGAAGAGAAATAGGAAGATAATATTGTAGCAGCAACAGCAAGAACAGCCCAGTAGATTATCACGCCAACTTTTGAGGAAAAGGTGGGAGAATGAACGACCGTTGTTTTATCATTGTCAGTTATATGCGATTTTGAAGTTCAGCCAAATGCATGTTAAATCTTAGAATTAGAGAAAGGGAGACACTAGTTTGAAACACCTATTTAACTATCAGCTAAAATAAGCTACGTTTTGTTAAAATCATTTTAAGTATTCCAGGTTTCATTTGTGATTTTGGGACTTTCAGATTTTATCTAAACACAATAAAAAGGAAAAATAGTTTCTTAGAGGATGTTTGCAGACCAGTAATTAGGACAACTGGCCAACACTCCTAACCATAGTGCTATATCCTGATCAGAAAAGAAAAGTGAAGCAGTGAAAGCACAAAAGCAGCAAAGAGGTGCACATATCAAACCACTTTATACCCACCATCTTATATCTAGTATTGTTACCAAGGGTTCTTGACTGAAGTTATAAAAGGACAAAGAGTGTAGTGATACATTTAGTAATTGGAACAAGTCTGTTCTTGGCCTAGTGTTACAATACAAAGTACATCCATTGCAGTTTAAATGAAAAGATGGCATCAATTTAAGAGAGAGAGAAAAAAAACATATATATATATATATATATATATATAAAATGTTTTAATGTGAAACAATAGTTTTACTGACCATAAAAATCTGTTTTCAGAGCAGAAGTAACCAACAAACCTTTAATCAATGGAATTGTAAAAAGTATATGAAATTTGGTGGAAGGTAATTTCAAAATAGGGGAATGGTGATGATTGGATAGGAAATACAAAATGATTAAACAAATTTTTTTTGTCATGAGGGGGGGGGAGGGGAGAGAGAAAAAGTAACAAGTTGAATTCCTAACATTTTGTTAGAGTTAACTGAAACCAACTTGTTGGCAGGTGATGATGGTGGTAGTGTTGGTGATTAGCATATGATAGTTTCCTTGTGGCTGCTCAAAATTAACACCACTTTGATATTGCAAAATTGTTTTTACTTTTAATGAACAAAACTGAGCTGTCCGGACTACTTGAACAGAAGAACCCACTTGAGAATATTTATATTTTGTAAGTATAGCATATTCAATAAAACTCAACTGATCCAAAGAGAGAGCTTTTTGTCTGTGATTGAAAATCTAAATGATAACTTAAGCACTGCATATTTTGAAAGGAGGCTTCTTTCCAATTTAGAATCAAATTCCAGTTTCTATCATGTCAGAATAATGAATGACAATTGCAATATTTACAAAAGAGGGAAAAAGCCTTTGCTTCCAATTTTGAATTGATCTTTATATACAGCAAGTATCACAGATTTTATAAGTACCAGACTGTTGGCCTAACCACTGAACTATACCTGCAAGTAACCATCATAAAACCTTTTGGTTTCAAAATGGAATAAAAAGACAGTTGGGGGTAGAGGAATAGATAAAGGATAGGATTTCTTGAAAGAACTTTTGGTATACAAGTTAGCAGAAACGTGTCGGTTGGTTGTAGATCCCCAGAAATTTGCAAGACAAGCCATTTAGTAAGTGATGGTTGATGTATTCTGTTGATCTCCCATGATCGGTCAGGTTTGTTATAATCTGAAGCAGGGTGTTCAGTTGTGGAGATGGTTGATAACAACAGGTGCAATGCATTTGTCACTTGCAACACATTAAAATGCAGCAGATGAGGTAAAAAGAAAACCCACAAGTATTGAAGAAAAAAATGACATTGTGTCAAATTTGCGTGGATTTTGCAAATGTAAAAAAAGAAAAAAAAAAAAAAAAAAAAAAAAAAAAAAACCACCTAAGGTTAAAAGAAGGAGTAAGTACACCTTTTTTTCTTTCTTATTTACTTACCAGTGTCGTGGGACAGAGCCCCACCCTTTGACAGAGAGAAACCTGCATGCAAAAATTTGGAAAAGAGGGAGAGAGAAAGAAAGCAAGAAAATAAAAATTGACAAGCTTGTCTTACAAATTTCAATACAGATACATACACACAAAGCCAGCCAGATAATCAGACAAAGCATCATCTCTCACCCTCTCTCTCTCTCACACACACACACACACAAAAATATCCACCCACCCTTGTATTTGGGTCTGTGATTCATTCTTTGGTGGTTTTTGGTCTTGCTTTGCTTTTAAATCTATTTTTATGTCAGACATTTTTTTTTTTAATTATTTTTTGTCTTTATTTTTAAGCTAGCAGACTTAAAACACTTGATTTGGTCATATTTTTTTTCTCATCCAGAACAGAGAAAGAGATGGATAGATAGAGACAAACAGCCAACCCTGAAATCGATTGGCTTTTAGCTTTGTCCTTGCTTTCTTTTTGCTTGCTTGGCTTGAGCCAATAGCAGTCCTGAGGGGTCGAGTTAATGGGGGTTGGGGCTGAAGGTTTATGGCATGACATCATTTGCTCATACAGTAGCTCAGCTTCTGTCTTGTAAATGTGGCTTGTTTCAAATAGCTTGTCTATTGGTTAAGTAGGGGAGAGAGAGAGGAAGGGGTAAAAAGCAATTGTTTGTACATGTATGTACACACATATATATATATACACACACACACACACACACACACACACTTTTTGTGCAAGTGTTTACACACAAAAAGAAAATAAAAATAAACAAAGAAAAAAATCAATTATATAGTGATCACATAATCCTTATCAACTTTATTGTTTTTTTGTTTTTGTTTTTTTTTTTGTTTTTTTTTTTGTTTTTTTTTAAGGGGCGAAATTTTTGGAATTTTCTTTTTTTAAAATCTATTGTTTCCCTTTCGAGCTGTGATTTTTTTTGCTGCTATCAATGTCATTACACCCTGCCCACCCCTTGCCCCACCCCCCAAACTGTGGTCACGTCAGCCAAACTAGTCTTGACCAGTCCAGCTAAATCAAACACAGCAAAATTAGTGTCTTTCTTTGCAGTTTTTTAATTGTAAAAAGTGGTTCTGCAGCATTCCGTATTCCCCATAAGATGCTAAACAGCTGTAAGGAACTTGTACAAGACGGAGGAAGCTGGGCACAACAAATGAGCCCTTCCATGGGCTCCCAGGTGTCATAGGTGAGGCCAGCACAAATGAATGAGGCTTTGGGGGTCAAAATCAACAATTGGACACTCAGATGGTGAGGAAGCCGGTGCTGCTGCTGCTGCTGCTAAGAGGGTAGCAGGTCAAAGTCATCATTAACTTGCACCATTGGCACGTGAAGGTCATCAATTACAGGAACGTTGTTCATGTCAGACACTTCCTTCATCTTCCATTCCCAATCCATTTTTTGAACAGCAAACAGAGACTCCGCCTCATGGTGGTGCCGCAGCAGCAATAACTCCTGAAAAGAACAGACACATTTCATATATAAGGTTGAGCTCTGTCAATTTCAATAAAAAGGATATTTTTTTTTTTTTTTACAAGAGAAAAACCTGAATCTAAAAACTGTATGAAACATTAATAAACTAAACCTTGCCATTCCTATAACTTATGCGCAAAACAATAATAGCATTTTTACCAGTCTCTTTGAAATAAAAAATCCTATAAAATAAACACAAACAATATATAAAAAGAAATAAAAAGACAATGAATTTCAGTTGAAACAAAGTAATTCTATTGATTTGTTTAAACTTCAAAGATGGAATTTATAATTATGCAGATTTCTCTTATCTATCTCTACAAAGCTTGAACTGTTTTATCTAATTCTGTAATTTTTCTTTGCTTTTCTTATGAACACCTGCTTATTGAATTCATTTGCACTATTGACAAGGAAAACTTCTCTTTCTAGGTCAAAAAAGATATTGTAAAACTTACAAGGTACTGTAAAGTTCTGTTTTTTTACGAATAAGCATGAATTTTTTTTGAAAAATGCTTCTTGTTTGTACTGAGAGCTTTTCAGCATGCTCTTGTACATAGTTTCTATAGACAAAGAATTTTTTTTTAAATAGTAAAATCTCAGCCTTATTAATTTGGAAAAACCTGACAGCATTTGTACTTTTCTATAACAAAAGTGCTTAATGTATCAGAACTTTAGTTGGAACTCAAAGAGAAAAAGCAATATTAAACAAATCTGAATATTACAAGTGTTACCAAAAAAGTAGAGCAAATCAATGTGGGGATCCCAAAAAAGTGAAAACCTAAATTATAGATGGTTGGAGTAGCAATATCCATTTAGCAGGATTTAACTTTATAGGTCAAGAGAAATTTGCTAACATTTATTAAAAACAATTTTATGATTATAATAGTGGTTGAGTTCCATACAAGATTGAAATTTAGAAACAAACTGCTGTAGTGCCTATAAATATTCTAGCAGAGATCAACAAGTGAATTTTTAGATGGGTATTCTTATATATATATATATATATCTATATATATATATATATATATATATATATATATATATATATATAAATGATGCATCTATGTAAAATCCAATGGTACAGGGAAGCACCAGAAATATAAGGTTGACCAACAATCCCTTACCTTTATTTTATCGTATTTATCACCAACATCTTGTATCCAGGAGATGAATTGTCGGCCATTGTATCGAGACCGTACATTTTTCTCACGTTCTTCAACCTAATGAAACAAATCAAAACTACATTGTCAAAAAGATGTTAAGCTAAAAGTCAAGAAAACTGGCCTATGTTTCTCAGAAATTCTAGCAAAAACTAAAATTGTTGCAAATTATTACAAAATTTTTTTTTTTTTTTTTATTTATATATATATATATATATATATATATATATATATATATATATATATATATATGTGTGTGTGTGTGTGTGTGTGTGTGTGTATATATGTTAAGAAATAGATTTATTTTTTAAAATTTGATATTGGTAAAAAATTAAGTTCTCTTGTCTGAAACAAAGAAAAGACAAGACAGTTTATCTGAATACCGATATCTTTTATCCCACCTCCAAGTTAAAACTTCATTTGATTAATTAAAATTGTCTAAATAATGAATATTCTTGAAAGCCTGATTATTGCATAGTCACCATGACTAGCAACCTCTTAAACTTAAATAATGCAGCTTTTTTTATGAATAGTAAATATGTTAATATGACTATATGTCAACATGAAAATTACAAGGTAAGAACAGATTATGTTTTGTTTAAATATTGATTACTTACAAATATTCTTGTTTGAAAGGATCATCTGGCTATGGCTTAAGTGCATTCAATCGCAGTTAGTGTATAGTGTTCCCTCTCTTCTCAAAAGAGACTTACCTGCTCTGCTTCAATAAGATTATAAATTTCTTCATCTCTGAGAATTGTGCAAACGCTCAGGGGTATTGACTGGTTGTTCTGGGCTCTGGCAGCACGGGCATGCTCACGTAACATTTCTTGTTCAATGGAAAGCATCAACTTCTCCTGCAAAAGACAAAAACTGCTAATTATAAACATTCAAATTTGGTAGCCACCAAAATTGGGTTCTCTGAGAGAGTGAGAGATAAAAGGGGAGTGAGGAAATGAAAAACTAAGAAGTTTTTAAGTTTTAATCTGAAGCAACAATTTATGATAGATTTCTTGTATATTTATGGCAGCTGAGTACCTACATGAATCAGATAAAACTGCTAACAAAACTTGATCTTGCATTAATATGGAGTCTACAATATGAAAGACTGCACACAATTTCTCCCAAATCATGTAATTAAACCGTAAGACACTATTACACCTTAGCATAAGGAACAGATTTATAAAAAGATGAGAAAAGCATTGAAAAAGACATTATAAAAAGTATAATGGAAAATACTATCTTAATTTTTCATCCCAAGAGGTCATGGTCAAAGAGGAATGCTGTGTGACCTGATAAAATTTCAAAATAATTCCCACTAAGGCCTAACAGATAAATTGAGTTATCTCCCTTACTTTTACCATTAATTTACTTTTTTTAAAAAAAAAATCTGAAGGCTCATGTACCAAAGGGAGAGGGAGGGAAAAAAAGGGAAAGATCGATCCCTAAGGTTCTATGGAGTCTGAACACCTTAAGAAGACCAGTTGAAAGATGAAACACAAAAGTAGGTACAACCACTAATTTGGTATATGCAAGGTTTAAAATGAATTTTTAAAAATGTAAAAGCTTTCTTGAAGCTTCCATTTTAGTTTAGTTTAGTTGTTTGTTTTACCAGCATACCTTCTGGGTTATTTTAATGCTGAAGAATTTGTTTGGTTTTTGTTTACTGCTTGTTGATCTTTTGCGAGTTTGTTTTCAAGATATAGGTAGAGGTGTTGTGATTTAGTGCATGATAATTATATGCTATCTTCTTTGCCAACTATATTTTGTTATATAATTTTGTTGCTTTTAGAAATTCTAAAAGGTCATTTGGGTCAGTTTTGTTGATGATGTCTTTCAGATTGTTTTCTTGATAGTATCTTAATCGTATTTGTTCAAGATCTATGCTGCTTGTTAGTAAATGTTTCACTGTGTAGAGCTCCTGCCATGGAATGCAAATTGGGGCTTCTTCCCCCTTCAGCAGGTGTGAATGGGTGACAGCGGTGTGGCCTATTTGAAGTCTAGTCATTACTACTACTTCTCTTCATACTTCTCTTCATTTTTCCAGGAGTTCCATAACTCTTGCCATTTGGTCGTAATGAGGTTGTTGATTAGGGAGTTTGTAATCTGTATGGGGTACTTTTATGTCACTAATGTTGATGTTTAATGATCTTTTAGCAGCTGTATCTGCTTTTTTGTCTTCTGAGACCAATGTGGCTGGGAATACAGCAGAAAATAATGTTTTTGTTTTGAGTGATGGGATTGATTCTTTGTAGGAGATTAATGATCAGAGGGTTATTTAGATTTTTGCCTTTTAGTGCCATTAGCACTGATAATGAGTCTGAAAATATTATATATTTGTTAAGGTTAAGTTCAAGGGTGAGGTCTTCAGCACTGAAAATTGAGGTATTGTCTGGTAGGCGTTTTTGGAGTATGGTGTTGTTAGAGATAGCCGCACTTCCAACTTTATTCTTGTCTTTAGAGCCATATGTATATTTGTGTCCAGTTTGGGTGTTGTTATTTAAACTATCGATATAAGTTGAGGGATGTGTATTAGATTTGGAGTATTTTGTTAATTCTAGAATGATTTCTGGTTGTTTTAGTAGCCAAGGTGGGTGTTCAGGGAGTTTTGATTTGTGAATACTTCTTTTATCAATTAGACAGTCTGCAAAAGAGTGTTCCATTTGTAGTCCAAATGTTTTTATGGCTTTTTTTTCCCCTGTCAAATTGAGTTTTGTTTTCAGGAGGGAAGACACAGTTGAAGGTGGGATTGGTAGGACATGAATAAAGTTTGATGTAATATTGGAGTGCTAGTTTTTTCCATCTTAGGGGGAGTGGGCATTCATGGGCTTCTGCATGTAGACTGTTTACAGGAGAAGTGTAGAAAGCTCCTAAGGCTAATCTCAACCCTTGATTATGTATGGTTTCAAATTCTCTAAAATAGGACTTTTTGGTAAATCCATAGATGATGCAGCCATAATCTAGTTTGGTTCAAATTAATGCTCTGTAGAGTCTTATTAAGACTTGTCGATCTGCTCCTCAGTTGATGTTAGCAATCACTCTCATGAGTTGGATTGCTTTGTTACATTTGACTTTGAGATATTTTATGCGTGGTATGTAGGTTAATTTTTTGTCAAAGATAATGCCTAGGAATTTGTGTTCTTCAACTATTGGTATTTCTGTGTTATCGAGTTTTAGGGAAGGGTCTAGATTAGCTTATGTTATCGACAGGAGTGTACACATTTGGTTTTTGTTTGGGAGAATTTAAAGCCATTTCTTGTGGCCCATTCACTGATTTTGTTGAGACATTGTTGCAGCTGATGTTTGATGGTGTGGATGTGTTTTGATCTGTAGCAGATCAGAAAGTCATCAACATATAAAAAGGGGTCAATCCCAGGATTGAGAGTTTTTACGATATTATTCATGTTGATATTAAATAGAGTGGCTGATAGTATGCTCTCCTGTGGGATGCCCATTTCCTGTTCTTGGATTTTAGAGAGAGTTTTACCATGTTACTTTGAAGAGGCAATTAGATAGGAAGTTTTGGATGAAAGTTGGCAATCTACCTTTGAGACCAAAGTTGTCTAAGTCTCGCATTATGCCAGGTTTCCACATGGTGTCTAATGCTTTCTCAAGATCAAAAAAGATTGTTAAGTTTTTTTTTTCTGATGAAGGCATTTCTAATGAGAGTTTTGAAGCGAACTAGATGGTCTATTGTGCTTTGCCCTTTTCTGTAGCCGGATTGAAAATTAGTAAGTAGATTGTTGGTCTCGAGTATCCAGGTGAGTCTGTCATTGACCATTCTTTCTAGAGACAACTGGTTAGGCATATGGGTCTGTAATTGGAGGAGTTAGACAAGTCTTTTCTGGTCTTGGGTATTGGGATGATGTTGGTTTGTTTCCAGAGATCATATACATTTCGACTGGACCAGATATTATTAAAGATGTCTAATAGGAGTTCTATGGAAGGATCTGGGAATTGTTTAAGAAATTCATAATATCAGGTCCTGCTGCAGTGTTGTGAGATTGGGTGAGGGAGTCTAACAGTTCAGTTAGTGAAAAAGGCTGGTTGTATTCTGTGTTTTTGGGGTGGAATTTGATTGTTTCTTTTTCATCATTTCTCTTTATGTTCTGGAATCTTTTACTGTGATTTGTGACAGAGGAATTTTGTGCAAAATTTTGGACAAATGTATTGGCTATTTCGGGGGTCAGTTATTTTCCATTGTAATTGGAGAGATGCTTGGGGGGAATTTTTATATTTTTGCCAGAGATCTTTCTGATCATGTTCCATACAGTTTTTGCTTTTGTGTTGGAGTTGATTTTGGATATAAATTCTCTCCATGTTGAACATTTTGATTGCTAGATAATTTGTCGCACTTTGGCTCTGCATATTTTGAAGGCGTTTAAATTTCCCACTGTTGGTTGTGTATTGAACTTGCGTAGAGCAGCTATGCGCAATCTAACTGCTTTTCTGCATTCTTCATTGAACCAGGGATAGTAGTGTTTAGTAGGTTTGGAGTATTTAGGTATGCATTTTTCTGCTATGGAGATTGTTTTTTGTAAAGAATATAACCAGGTCTTCCTTTTTGATGTTTGAGTTTGGGGTTAGTTTAATCGAGCACATTTTTTTGAATTTTTCCTAGTTTGCCTTTTTAAATTCCAGTTGGGTGTTTTGTCTTCTAAATTTGGGCTTATACTTTCTAAGATTATGGGGAAGTGGTCGCTTCCACAGGTATTGTTGTATGTTGACCAGGTGAAATCCATAAGAATGGATGGATCACATAGGGTCAGATCTATTGCAGAGTATTTACCTGTGTACGGGCATATGTCCGTTGGGGTTTTGTTATTGAAAATACAAAAGCTATTGTTGTTTATGAGTCTTTCCATATTTTTGCCCTTTTGGTTAGTGTCTCTGCAACCCCAAATTGGACTATTGAAGTATCTTATGTGTGTTTGTGATCATTGTTTTTCCGTTTGGTTCATGGGATTGCTTTGTGTTTTAAGGTTGGTTTAGGCTTTTCCTTAAGTGTTGTACTCTGTGGTATTATTCTAGAAATCCATGCTTTCTGATTTTCCTGTTTCTTTTCTTGTTCTTAGTTTGTCTTTGGGGTCTTTGGTTTTGATTTTAGATTCTTGTGTTTTCCTATTCGTCTTTATTTTGAATTTTTTGGTTTTTGCTTTCATGTTCTGTTTCCATATTTTCAAGTATTGTGGATCTATTTTCAGTGTTATTTTCTTTTTGTCTAGGGAGTGAATTGGATCTTGTGATTTTTGGGAGATGGGGATATGCAGTTTCATTATTGTTTGGTTCAGAATTTTCTTTGGGTGATTTTTTAGTTTCTTTAGTTTTGACTTCACTTGTCTTAGGTTGTTCATTTCTGCTTTTATCTTGGATATTGAAATCTAATCTATTCTAAGTCCAAATATGAGGGATTTTAGTTCTTCAAGTATAATTTTTAATTCTCTTATTAAGTTTGGAGTTTCTGAAGGATTACTTGGTAGGTTTTCATTGTGTATTTTATTAGTTTTTTGGGGTTATTATTGTGTATGTGTCTTTTGTCACCTCCTTTCGGGCTTCTTGGAAGTTTGTTTTTCCAATATCTGACTTCTATTATTTCTTTTTCTTGCTTGTGTATCTTGCAGTTTTTCGAGTAAGAGGGGTGATTTTTTGAGCAGTTTGGACATTTGGTTTTATTTGAGCAATCCCTTTCCTCATGATCAGGATCTTTTAAACTGCAATTTCCACATGTTTGGTTGCTTCAACATTGGTCTTTTTGATGTCCAAACTTTTGGCATCTGTAACATTGAAGTGTGTTTGGTATATACTGTTCTATTTTAATTCTCCCATACCCAATTTCAATTGTTGGTATCTGAGGAGAGTTGAAGGTTAATATGTATGTATTTGTTCGTATTGCTTCTCTGTTTTTTTTCATTGTAATTCTTTTTACATCTGTGACTCCTTGATTTTTCACTTCTTTTTTGATTTCATCTATCGTACATAATGAGAGCTCTCGGTTTTTTACGACTCCTTTGGAGCAGTTTAAGGTTTGTTTGGGGGGGTAGGATCTGATGCCCGTTTCATGAAATTTCTGTAACTGTAGTAGTTTTAGCTTGGTTTTTGTTTTGTATTTCTATTAGTATTGTACCATTTTTTAATTTTTTTAAATTTTTTGAGTTATTTTGCTCAATATGGTTTTTTGAATTAGGAAGGGTGATAATTCAGTCAATGGTTTGTTATTTGTGGCTTACAGTACAATAAAGTGTGGGAAGGTTTTGACATCATTTTCGTTATCAGAATCTGTTTCTATGTGAAGTCTCTTGGTGTTTTTCTTACTTATAATAAATTTATTTTTAATTCGTCAGCTGTGCTCCCCACCCACCTTGGAGACCCTTATGGGGCAGATGATGAGGGGGGAAAAAATACCATTCACCTCATTTCTCCAGGGCTACATGGTTGATATGCTCAAGCGTAGGGTTTTTTTTGAGCATTCATGATACTAGGTCTTATCCACCCAAGTATGGACTATCTCTTAGATTTTATCAGTTCTGTCAGTCTCCTTAATCCCAGAAGCTTCCATTTTAGATTTAATTGAAAGATAAAGGATTTAAAATTTACTATTTCCAGTAAGCAAAATACTCTATGGTGTATTTCAAACAGAAATTATATTGATTGGAATGGATTTTTTTTCAGTAAAATCAATAAAAATTGGCCATTTTTAATATATTTGTAAACAAAAGTTAATTATCAGTTTTAAAAATCTTACAAAGATAAAATACATATTTCTGAAATGTTATTTGAGGAAAATTAGCAAATTTAAAGTTAAATTAATGATTTGAGTGACATGTTACTAATAGCATAAAATTTTGTCTACAAACATTTAACTATGGGGTCTTGTTTTTCTGACATGTTAATAAATTTATTGATAGCCGAACGTTTTCATAGTTAAGTATGATGGGTCAGACAATAAAATTTATAAAGGGGGAAAGGTACCCTTAAAACACGTGAATTTTTAATGATTGATTTATCAATTTTTGCCCACAGAATTGCCACTCATTTAAGCTTTTTTTCTTTTTCTGATCATCTTCTGTAAACTATAGAGATGGATGTGTATAAAAATCCTAATAGATCAACAGTTTTTAAAATACTCAAACAAGACTGTCTGGCATTAATTACCATACAAGTTACTTCAAAGTTACTTCCTTACTCTATAGTAATGCATGAAATGAAATTCAGCAGGTCACTATGACCATTTTATATGCTTATATGCATTAAATTGCTACCGTTGCATTTGTTCACATGTACTTAAGTGGCCCAAGAGTGTATAAAACTAGTTTGAAGAAGGTTTGGGGGGGGGGTCGGGTCCTGATTTCAATGATTTCCCAAAAAGAATCATGTAAAAAAAAAAAAAAAAAAAAAAAAAAAAAAAAAAAACACAAACAAAACGAAAAAAAACAACAAAACAAACAACAGAAGAAGAAACACCTTGTCTGCAGGAAGCAGAATCTATCTAGGCACATTACCTTCTCTATGAGATGTTGTAACCGCAATTTGTATCTAGCTTGTTCTTGGTCCAAGAAAAGTTCTCTCATTGGCCCAGTGACAGAATTTGGTGGGGAAAGCTATTTAAAAAAAAAAAAAAAAAAAAAAAAAAAAAAAAAAAAAAAAAAAAAAATTATACAAGTTCTGTTTAAGTTGATAAAGACGTCATTTAATATATTACACACACACACACACATACGTGTGCGTGTGTATATATGTGTGAAGAATTAAATCTAAACAGAATCACTTCCTAGTCCAATAACCTCTCTCTGTCTCCTTGAAAAGCATTATTTTTTTTAATGAGTCATATATTGATATGTTGGTAGAGAGAAAGAAAGAAAAAAAGGAATCAAAATGAGTGACTCTTACCATGGGAACAGATAACGTGCTGGCAGAATTTCCTTGTAAGACGTAACTACAGCTCATCATCAAATAATCCTTAAATCCCTGAGGAGCTTTCGGATGAACAACTGCATTGTTTTTCCGCCGATCTTCAACCTGGAGACAAGGGAGAAAAAATACAAGGATAAGGATAGTGGAGGGTAATGATAAAAAGACAAAGGAAAAAAAAAACTGGTTTAATGAAAAATACCTATAGAAGTTATTGCTAATATAACTATTCTTTTGATAGCTAACTCAACAACTATTCTGGGTACATAACAAATCAAGTATAATAGTCATATACTAAACAAGCTTTTTAAACAGATTATGGCTGACAATCATATATTCAAAGCTTTTCAGTTGAATTGTTACAACTTTATAACAGATGCTTGTCCAAGGGTGACCTGGTAATGTGTATTTTATATAAAAAATAAATTTCTAGAAAAGCCAGAGGAAAGAATTTAAAGATGGAGTGCAGAGGAAAAAAGATAAAAATTGAATGAAAAGAGAATTGAGAAAAGAAGGAGTGGGCAGAAAGATGAAATGGAAAGAAACATTTCTACATTAGCAATACAAACAAAAATGAAAATTTCAGGTCCATGACACCATTGCAATTTTTTTTTATTAAAGGCTTAAGTTCCTAACCCTAAAACAGTTGAGCTATGGCATTTGTTTAAAGCTTTATATTCTATATCAAAATATTGATCCAAAAAGCATTTTTATCTGAAGTTTAACAATCATTTGAAATTCCCTTTCTTTTTGATGAAGTGAATCTGTATTCCAACATTTGAAAAAATGCAAAATCTACTTTGAGCCTTGAAAGCTCAAAAGGAAAGACTTGAGCTTAATTGGAATAATTTTTGGTCATTTATAATTCACAATTGAGAAAACTCCAGCCCATATCAAATTTTCTAAAGGACATTCAGGAAGAGGTGCTAAAAAGTTTTTAATCCTGTTTTTTTATTTTTAACCCCCCCCAAAAAAAACCCCATTGTTTGGTCATTTTTTTGGAAAGTGTAGTGCTAGCACAAGTATTCATTTCTTTCCTTAGCTCTGAAATTTTCTCAAATCTTCAGTAGGCAAAGGTTTAAAGTTTTGATAAGAATCATCTATTATTCTTGTAAATAAATTTTATACAATATTATGGTTGGAATATTTGAGTTGAAGAATTCTCACTTGTATGTGTATACGCATCTTTGTTATAGTCACAATATTTTGGCCATGTACTCTCCAGTGTCTGTTGTCATACTCAGTAATTTTGAACCAGAGTTGAATTCCACCTTTCTATCAGTTAATACTTGTCATATCCTTCCACTGAACCAGAGTATGTTTTTTCAGCAATACGAAACCTAGGGATTGAACACACAACTGCCAAGGAACCAGACATATTTTATCCAACGTTTTTAATCCACTAGGCAATGCATCTTTGATCAGCTACTGGTATCATTTTTAAAACTTAAATCTAATGTCTATACTCAGATGATGGACAGAAGAGTAGAGGACAACAGCAGAAAATCTGCCATGGTCTGCCTACCATACTAGTAGGACATTTGAAAAAATTCAGGTTTACAGTCCATATATAGCAGTCTAGGGAGATACAATGAAATCAGGCATGACTGACCATGTATGGAGGGAAAAGGGTAGTCAAACTCCTATGGAAAGGAAATTAAGAAAATAGAACAAAAATGGAGAAGACAAATGAAAGAAATCAGTGCACATGGAAATTACCATCATACTCTCTTCAACAAATTCAATTACTCTTCTTCACCCTATAATAGTAGTTTTTATTCCATCTGTTTTAAATCTAAATAAAGACGATTTTTAATGTTCACTTCAGTTCCTAATGTTTTGTACATAAACTAATCCTTTCAGTAAGAAAACTACTTTTGAGTAAATAAAACATTAACCAAATAAATTTAACACAACATACAGAAGAGAGGCAAGTTTTAAGTTTTAAATAAATAAAAAGCAGATCTAAAGAGTTTTAGTAAGACTTGTTCTTGCCTATTTCCCTGGACAATATCAAGAAAATGTTTGATCAGTGATGGGAAGAGATGGACATCATCAAAAGCTCTCATGAAAAATGACTACATGCATACAATAACACATCCAATCAAAATACTTTTGCACATGGAATGAGCGTAAATGTTTTGTTATCACCTTTTTCCTTACTTGTTTTCGGATTGAAAGATAGGTTTTGTAAGGATTTGGAGGTTTTTCTAAAACAATAGGATGTGAAGTGACGGCTTCTGAGGTCTGCGCTTGGTCTGGCTTTGGTCGTAACTTTCTCTTTCGCGGATGGATGCTGAATTCATCAGACTCTTCCACGGCTGCTGAGGTTGTGGCCGGCGTGCTTGCTAAACTTGTCGAGGCTGTCGTGCTTGATTTCTGGCCTTTCACACCACCGGACAATTCATTTACCTGAGGTTGGTTTTCCGAGCTCCCTGCAGTTCAAAACAAAAAGTTTTCACTTATTTACAAACATCACTTTTTGACTCTTCATTTTTAATAACATTAATCCAGACTGATTATAAAATAGCTTGGAGGACCAAGATGATATGGTAATGTGTGTGTGTGTTCAACTCAGGGTGCTTTTTATTCTAGAGTTTGAAATTTCAGATGCAACATATAAAACAGAATATCTTATAATATTGAGTGTTGCACAACGCTGACCTCATACTAGACACATTTTCAAGATCTTTTAGATATGCACCCGGGGAGTCGTTGTAATGCGAACCACTATTGATAGCTTACAGAAATTATCTTATTGAAAGCATGGGATGATTTCTTTTACTGATTTCTACAGTGAAATTGATTACAATCATATGGATGCATATTTTTTATATATATATATATATATATATATATATATATATATATATATATACTAATTGTTGCAAAAAATATATTAAGGATTTTAAATGAATTTTTGCTTAGTAACAAACATTGTGACTGAACTTTCAATTAATTTCAATATGCAATGAACTATCACTTGAATTTATCTTATTCCTTTCACAAGGGAAAATAGACTGAAAATGAATTTTGCAATTAAGTATATAATATGCTGAAAAGTTTTCTGCTCATTCCACTAACCAGAATGACTAAATATTCTATATTTTGGATGTTCAGGCCCAAAATATTTCAATAATTTCTAATATATTAAAATCTGTAAAAGCAGGGCTAAGGAAAAGTTCATTTTTAAGTAAATATGTTTAAAGTTTAATTTTAAAGTTCTTGAAAGAATCAAATCAAACCTTGATAGAAAACACTACATCAGTTACTTTTAATTATGCTGTGTTTTTTAGTGGATGCATTTAGTATACTTCATATTAAATCATTCTAAACTTTTCAGCTACTATTAGAATTTCAAATTTGGCAGAGGCATGAAAGTCAACATATTTATGTTTTAAATGTAAACAAAGCCAGAGAGAAAAAAAATTACTCTTCTCCCCTAAGGAGATGAACCTGGCTAAGAAACTGGCTTTATGAATCAAAACTTAGAAAACAAATGTGTTGAATGCAGTTGGGGAAAAGATAACACTGATGAATCCTAAATATTGTAGTTGACACAAAAGCCAAAATGAGAAGAAATAATTGGTGACTAAAACTTCTTGCTGAAGAAGCACAAAGTGTAAGTGGTTGCAATTTGGACTTTACCTTGCTTGTCCTTCTCAGTATGTTGCTCTTTTTTTTGTTGTTGCTGCTGCTGCTGCTGTTGTTGTTGCATTTGTGCTGTATGAGAGCGCAGACACCGTGTGATCCGCTGTGTTATTTTTTCTTCTTTCTCTTCCTTGGCATCATCTTTCTCCTTTGATTTTGGTGGCTCCTCTTTTTCCTTCCCTACCTGAGAGTCTCCGTCCCGCGATGACTGCACCGCAGATGCAGTCTGATTGGCGGGTTTGTCACAGCTGCTCGTTGTGCTGCTTGATGTTGACGTGCTACTCGTGGTGGTCGTCGTAGTGGTGGTCGTTGCCGAGGTGGTCGTTGGTTTACTGCTGCTGCTGTTATTGCCACTGCCATTTGCATCTGATGCCTCGGATGTAGTGGTGCTGTTCCCTGCTGACAAATTGCCGGCTGCAGAAGATGATGCAGGGGTGCTGCCTGAGCCAGTCAAGCTGGCAGTGGCAGGCAGTGCCTTGTCTGCAGAGGAACAAGTAGACAGGTTGGTGGCTGTCATGGAGGCAGAAGAAGTGGCTGGAGCAGCATGGTCACTAGCAGCAGATGAAGGGCGTGAGGAAGCTGGACTCGACGCCCGAGATGATGTCTGTGAGGCTGTGTGCGACTCATTGATTGGCTCCTCTAAGTTGTTCTCGCGGGTTGGGTTTAAAACGTATGGCAATGCCGGTTTAGTGAGGAGCATTTTCAAGTCAGAATCAACGGAAGATGTCTGTTTAGGTGGGATTATTATTCGCAAGGGTGGAACCTTTAGCGAGGACGACGACGACGACGATGACGAAGACGATGACGACGAGCGGGTTTCCTTATCTGACTTTAACATGAACCTATCTTTCTCGGATCTTGTCGGTGAAGATGCCCGCGATCCATCCGACTTGCTAGACAGCCCTGTGAGGTGGTCATCTGTACGGGGCGAGGAACGCAGCTCCCACTTTCCCGTGACCGGCCCGGGGGGAGGCACAACTGAGGACAGTGTGCTTGGCTCACTCGAATTGTTGCCAGAGTTCCTCCGTAGCGAGGAAGTGTTCGAATTGCCACTAGAATCTGGCGTGTGCATTTCAACTTGTATATTGTTTGTTGTTCCTGAGCTAAGCGTGTTACTATGAGAACAAGTATTGGATAATGAAAGGGATGAGGATAACTGTGAGAGGTCGGATGGTGGGAAATCTGAGCTAGACGATGAACAAGTCAGAGTTTTCAACCTTGATTGCGATGCAGTCGTAGCTGTGGTGATAGTGTCCAACTCTTTAACCTGTGGAATGCAATTGGAAGTGGATCGGATGGGTACCGACACCGCCTGTTTAAGCATTTCTGGCATGCTTGTTTCGTCTTCTGCATCACTTATGTCTTCAAACTGTGGGGTGAATGACTGGATTGAATGTGATGATGATGATACAAGCTCACCATAGGTCTTGCCACCATCATCATTCAATCGCCCATCACCAACACAACCCTTGTTGTTGTCGATGTTCTCTGGGTGCTGACTGCACTCTGATGCTAACGACATACTGCCTACACGATTCTCAGCCTGACCTGAGTCTTTGGCAGGTCCAGGGCCAGTTGCAACCGTGGACGATGCTAAATTGCTCTTGGTACTAGCAGCTGTAGTGGAGGAACTGCCACCATTGTTACCGCCACCACGGGACTCGTACAAATCACTGTCATTGCTGCTGTTGCTTTCCATGAATGACATGGAGTCTTTATGTTCGCCTGGCTCGACAGTGACACTGTACGCTTTATATTGGGTCTCTGTTGTGTCTTTTGATTTCTCTGAAGACTCCCCACTACAAGGTACATCCTTTATCAGTTTCAGAAAGAGGCGAGGAGAAGCAGTTTTTTCAGGAGATTTAGGTAGTAAGGACCGCCTCGTACTTGAACTGGACGACATGGTACAGCTACGTTCCCACTTGGAAGCAGATGAACCAGTGAATCGTGGAGACAAATCTGCAGAAATAAAGAAAACAGTAAATCCAGATGTTTACTTGTAATCAAACAAAAATGATGAATCAGTGGGGTGAAGCAGAGAGAGAGAATGCAGACAGAAAGAGACAATGTGTGCACACACACAGAGAAATAGACACAACACATACAGAGAGATACAACAGAAAGAGAGAGAGAACCAGTGAGACATACACAAAAAAGAGAGAGGCAGAAAGAGAGTGAGAGAAGAACAAAGAGAGAGAGAGAACGAGATACACATATACAGAGAGAGAGAGAGAGAGAGAGAGAGAGAACGAGATACACATATACAGAGAGAGAGAACGAGATACACAGACGCATGCAGAGAAGGAAAGAAACACACACACAGAATATGACACACACACAATATGACACACACACACAGAATATGACACATACTGAGAGCAAGAGAAAACTTATTTGCCTTCAGAGTCACCTGCACGGTCCTCTTCTTTAGCAGATGATGTACTCTCAGGGGACGTAGGGGAGCGGTTATCATCTGCACTAGAGCTGTCACTACTTGAATAAGAAATCTCTTTTCTTAATAGCTTTTCTGTATCTGGAGATGCAGCAACATCCATTGGTGTCTGGCCCCTGCTGTTAGACTGTAAAGGGTTGGCCCCATGCTTCAACAGCAATTCCACAAGCTAAGTATATGGAAGAAGGATAAAAAATTAAATTAGGCCAAGGCAGGTACTTTCAAAGAATTAATCATGAGGAAGAATATGCTTTAACTTCCTTGAACCTCATCTTATATTTGTAAATTGCCCTCAAATTGAATTTTTGTTTTTAGTAATTATATTTTTATCAACATAGAACAGCCACAAGGTGGAAATATTTGCAAAAATGTTCTTGAGTGCAGAAATCAAAAAGGGGTTTATTGAGTTCTCAATAAAAATTAACCATTGACTGACAATACATAAAAGCAGAGAACATAAAAAAAACAAAGATAAGAAAATCAATAAGATGAAGAACAAAGCTGCAGTACCAGACAAGATATTTATAAAGTTGAGTTTTTTGGAATTGATCAGGTTACTGAAATGATAAATAAAATATATGGCAGCAACAAAATACCAGGGGACCCCAGGAGATCAGGTTTCATAGTGCCTCTGAAGAAACCAAGTGTGAATCAATGTAAATGCTATTGAACAATCTGCTGCATGAGCCATAACAAAACTTATGATTCTAATGAATAAAGCTCATAGCAGACTAACCAGATCAATGGGATTTTGTTCATGACACTGGAAGGAGAAATGTAATTTTAAGGGTGATGATGCTGGCAGATTGAGCAACAGGAATGCATGAAGATTACAAAAAACAAAAAGAAACTTCTTAAAATGTTGGAAAAGCTTAATCTGCATAGAGAGGCAATGTAATGTGAATAGAAAAGTAATTTGGTAAGTACACCAAAATAGAAAGGGGAATATATGAAGGCAGTGTTTTCTCACCAGAGTTATTTAATTTGTACAGTAGTTATTTAATTTATCAGTGACTGTAACCTTAACAACATACACTAAGTTCATGGAAGATTTAGAAAGAAAACTAGAAATATTAGACAAGGAAGTTGATGAAAGTATGAATATTGAAGGCTTGGTTGTGAGCAGAAGAGACCGCCCAAGATGAGAGTTACAGATGAGACATAAAAAACAAGTAGGTGATGAAATTCAATCTGGACAGTTTAGTAACAAATAATGGAAAGTGTGACAGATTTTAAGATACATAGGAATAGCAAAAGTTGCTTTTCAGAAACTGAGTCAAGACTAAGGGACTGAAATATTAGAAACCAATGAAATAATGTCAGCTAATATGTTGCTTACTCACCATCATTAGAATCATTAGAGAATGAAGAAGACAAAGCAATTAGATGTACTTCTACCATGAACAGAACATGTGATAAATGAGATTTGATGTTGTTAGGAAAATATTAAGTACTAGAAACTGTTGCTACTTGGAAAAACAAAAAAAACAATTGAAATTCTGGGGAACTCATTAGAAAAAAAAAAAGCTTACAGAAACAAACACTCATGGGACAAGAGAAACAGGGTAAAGCAGTGAGTAACTTTACTTGACAAGTTTGAGCAAAGAGATGAACAAATGAAAGAGTTCATGAAGTAGCAAGTAATCCTAAGAGCAACAAAGGACAAGAAACTGGAGAACCATGATTTCCCACATCTTGAAAAAAAGAAACTTCTAAAGAAAAATAATTTAACAATGTTATCAAATATTCTAAAAAAAAAAAATAAAAATAAAAATGTTTTAGCATTATAACCATTTCAGGATATTAACTAATTTATACTGTGGAATCAGCTACAAATTTCACACACACACACACACACACACACACACAATGCATTATCATTTAAAATTAAATTACTTGGGTGGTGCTTGAATGTAGACCTTACCTTTTGATGGCCATTTGCAGAAGCATCATGTAAAGGTGTGTCATTCTCTAAGCCATGGACATTTACATTGGCTCCAGCCTTCAAAAGATGTTTAGCTATAATCAACCAACCATGATTGCAAGCTTCATGAAGAGGAGTCCAACCTGGAAAAAGATAAACTATTTAACAAGGCCAGAAATTGGAGAGAGATTAAATATTAAGAGAGAATAAAACATATATTAAAGGATTGATTGACTGATTTGTGTCTTTATAGATCATCAATCCTTTGTGGGTTATTTAAGGCCAAACATTTTGGATTGTAGGAAGTTGCTTACAGTACCTTGTGTTCCCGAGCAATCTCCCGTCTAAGTACTGACTGGGCTCAACTGCTGAACTTTGTTGATTGAATGAGAACCAGTGATTTCAGTATGATTTGCCCATAGGCTACATTAAAGGCAAGAAACTATTTGCAGATCTTAAATACTGTTCATCCAATCGACTACCACTTTTGAGCATTGAATATCTTTCTTTAAATTAGAATTTCTACACAAATTAGCATGGAAAAGGTGCTAGTCAAATGACAAATTCATGCAGTCAATCAGGACTTGTGTGAAATTCAAGAAATACTGAAAAACACAAGTTTAACTTTGTACATTTTTGTGTGCTTATTACTTTGATAATAAAGTGTTTAATAACATATAATCAACATAGATTTTCTATACATTTTGTCAAGTACTTGATCTCATTGAATGAAAAAAAAAAAAAAAAAAAAAAATTTATGCAGAAATTTACTAAAACTGTTAAATGAAATTTGAAGATGTTTTGAAATCTATAAAGGATAGTTTGACAGAAGAAAGTTTGAAATTGGGCAGAAAAATTTTTTGTTTATGCAAGTGAATTATTACCAGCAAAGTCTTTGACATTAACATCAGCTCCTGCTTTGATAAGCTTTTTGGTCTGTTTTGGATCACCCTTGATCGCTGCCAGATGTAATGGAGTCTCTCCTCGTTCATTGCGTTTGTGCACTCTTTTGTCCCCTGGGGTGCGTTTGCCAGACATCACAGGAGACAACGGCTTAGGAGAGGAATCTGCTGCACAAAGACACACATGAAAAAAATAGAATAAAAACTTTTTAAAAAATACAGGCCTATATAGAAATAGGAGAAAAATCAAAAATGTTGTAAGCTAATTAACAAGCAATGGCAAAATAGGTTTTTTTTTTGTTTGCTTGTTTTTATATATACAAACATTTTAGATGATTCAAGAATGATGAGATAGTTTGCTTGCACTCATTTCATTTAAAGTCAAATAGTAATAAAAAAAAAAAGAAAAAAGAAGCAATCATTCTTATTGGATAAGGAAAATAACTTGCAATTGTATTTGTGCAGTTACTTGCATTAGTTAGGTCCTCTGATAAATTACACAAATCCTTTTAAGGAGCATGTTGAATGTATGTTTATATCTGAACTTAAGATTTATAGTGTCTTATTACTTGGCAATAAACATAGTGACAAACTGTGTCAATTTTTCTTTTGCAGATTTAGTATCAGCCTTTTTTATGAAACATCCAGTTACAATAGTGGGGAGACATATTAGATTTGTACTCAAGATAAAATATTGAAAAAAAAAAAAAAGTTTTCTTTTCAGTTATTTTTTTCTAATAGTGTGACACTAACAGCAGGTTTGGTTTTGCTTGTACAAAATGAGGAAATCTGTATAAAGTACTGATTCCTAGCTCCTATCCTATAATATTTTTATAGTTATATTGGTAGGAAGAGGAGGTGGTTTATATAGAGAAAGGTGTGTTAATATAGGCAAGAAGCATTAGATATGGTTTGTATTGGTATATAAAACTAATGACACTTAGATGATTTGTAGACAAAACGTTATTTTTGTGTTAAAACATTCAAAGTTAAAAATCTGATCATTGTATCCTAGCCATTCTTTAAAATTGACATTCATATGTGCAACTATTCCAGTGACAGAAATTGAATCTCCACCTGTCTAGCTGTTAGAATTAATTTACAAAGAGAGATGACCAGAACTTAAATGACCTCAGAGAAAACCCAAACCGAATCTTCAAAACTCAAGTCATTCTATTTCAAAAAACAAAAGGTCATTGAAAATGCATTGGTAGATACTTTATTTTAACTAAGGGAAAAAATGATTATATCAAAAAGCATGACTGTATTTGTGCTTACCTCCCTGCGAAGATTCATCTGTCATCTTCATCAGCAAGGCCATCTGCTGACGTTCTGACAAAGGAATCGGCCTCTGATTACTCCCAGGAGTCCTGGGGGTCACACCAGACCCAGTTATGGGAGAATTGTCCAGTTGAACACTCCCACGTTTCCTTTTTTGAGGGGTTCCCTTTTTATCTGAAACTAAAGTAAAAACAAATTGATTATCTTTGTATATATGCACTATTTTATGGACAATAACAATAAGACAGTAATAACAAACCTATTTCTGCCCACACTTGCATTCATCATCATTACTATTTCCTTTCAAGAGTCTCTTAATATCAGATGACTTCAAATAGTTGCAGATGATTTTAGAAATTTTCTCATGAACTGGAAGCCTTCATTTTTCAATAAAAGCAGAGAAACAGTGAAGACTTTTCAAATCAGGCTAACTTGGGGATGACTCCATGCTTTTAGTTAAAAGAGAAAATGACTTTGGGTTTAAGAAAAGAAAACTGGAAACAAAAAAAATTATCTAGCCTCCATTGATTTTGGAGATACAGACATGGAGATAAAATTAATTTTGTTTTTAAAACAATTTGCTATTTATGGAACTGATCACAGTAACAGTATCTGATCTTCAAGGCCAGTGCTCTAACCATCAGGTTGTGTTAATGTTTCATAAAAAGTAAAATACAAGAATGGCAAAAACAAATACTTTGTATTGATACAAGTATATAGACAATTTAAGACTGACAGAATCAGGAAGTGAGGGATGGTCAACCAACAATCAACTAAAGAATTTGAATCCAGCCAAAGTAGAATACACCACTCAAATTTCAGAGATGTAAGTAGATTATGAAGAACATTTGCTTTGTTGTTGTTATCCTTAAGGATGGAAAGTAAGCAATTTAAAGGAAACCTTTCTATAGAACAAAGTTCTCAATTGTACATACTAGTATTACATGTAATAGGGTTTGCTTTTTTGTTGTTTAGATGAAGCAAAATCAAATATTTATTCTTGGCTTCATGAATCTGTTGCTTTTTAATCCTATTCTATTGATGAGATGCTCATTCCAATTCAGCAGCTTCCACCCACAAAGTGCTGCTTTGTGGAACTGACTCAAGAGGATGCTTCCTTGATCACTACAATCTTAACCTGTTCAAGTCTAGGGTTAACTGTTATCTGCCTCACATATCCACATAGGCTGTGCTTCTTATAGAGTAAGAGGCACAGTTTACGTGGATATGTGAGTAGCTCTTGGGCCTTGTTCATCAATGTAAAAAAAAAAAAATATTTAACAAGTGGAGAAGAACAGTGTGGATCAGAAATAGAAGAGTGATATCAGAGAGAAAAAAAAAATGAAAGAAATAACAGTCAAAACTTGAACATTTTAAATCTTTTAAAAATAACAATGGGCTTAAATTATCTGAGGAGACATGAATAATAAGCATTTTCCATTAAAATTTTTGATAGATACAAGTAAAACAAGATACAGAGAATGAAAGAAATGTGCAAAACAAATCCCATAAAAAAACATTTATGCACAAACTATACAGAATTAAGTGTATTTGCATAAATGAAAAGGCTTTTCATCAATACAAGCCTTTCAAACCTCAAATTCAGATTTCTAAATGCTTTCAAGCTAGCCACCTCTTAAAAGATACAAAAAGAGAATATGGAATTAAAAAAAAAAAAAAAAGAAAAAAGAAAAATAAAGAAATGCCCTATTTAAAACAATCTAAATTAATGCAATGCAAAAGTTTCGGGTAACCAGAGAGAGAGAGAGAGAGAGAGAGAGAGAGAGTATATATATATATATATATATATATATATATATATAGAAACAGAGTATGTCCAAAAGAGAAATGTGAAATATTGGCAAATTAAGAGAAATGATGATTAAACAAAAAAAAAATTGATGAGATTCCTTAAGTGACATAATCAAGTAGAAACTTGTCCCTTGCTGGAATTGTGGAAATTTAAAATCAACAGATTTCACAAAAAAAAAAAAAAAAAAAAAAAAAAAAAAAAAAAAAAAAAAAAGCAAATAGGTTCCAACAACTTTACTCTTTTGTAGAAATGATTTGAAATTTTAGGCCATAAAATGTTTATTTTTGTATGACAAAAATTTAACATTTTAAATAGAAGGGAAGAAAAAGTAACTAAAAATCTGCCTTGTTACTCAATTCATAAAGCATTTACATGTCAAAACAAGGTTAGTTTAGGACTAACATTATTATATATATTTAGAGTCACTTATGCACAAATACCCTTGGGAAAGGTATGAATCCATTTCTCCTCCCAGCTATGGGTTGAATAGCAGGACAGACTGGGTTCTTTAGCCTTGGTTGGCAACCAGCCTACTGCAGAACGAAATGGCAACCTACTGCGAGGAAAATCTTTTGCCTCATCAGTCATGTAGTGAAAGATACATGGTCGCCCATGTGTGTATCATGTGTGGCACTTAACTGACTGATATGCTTAGAAATGAATAGAAGTCTTTGCTGGTTACATGAAGGAGCCAGATCCAGACCCACAAAGAACAACAAAACAACACTGTCAAGTGATTCCAAGCTTACAAAGGTTCTTCAGTTTGACAAAGATTCTGATACCATGTTGGAAGCAATGAACTAGAGTGAAGCTGATCAATACCTCCTGATAATGACCACTCTCATCAGCCAAGAGATTTCAGCTAGAGATGAAGAAAGCAGTGAAACGTCTGTACACCATGGGCCACAGAGTGAGCAAAATTTAACATTTCACGTAGAAGCTGAAGAGGCTCACAATGGGCTGTGCTGCATCCTCTGTAAAAAGGATAATGCCCTTGAGAGAGAACTTGAATCAGAAGGTGAGAACAAGAAAAACTACTTTTTGAGCAAATTCATAGGGTCTACTAAGCAGCTGTCAGATTAGATGCTGCAAAGATGAGATCAATTGCCAGTTCAGTGTTGACCTTCAGAGAGCAACATCTGGGTCACCGAGTCCTTGATCAATCCATCAGCACCAACTGTGGAACTTGATGGAAGGGAGTCTGGCTGAGGAAGTGATCATTGGTCAGGAAAGCAAGAGCACATGGGTAACAAGACCTACTCCACAAGCTTTGTGGTCAGGAAACTGGGGCAATGTGGTTTATAAGCAGATGCATATAGAAAAAGTGTAGACTCTAAAGGAGTTCAAGAACCATTTTGCTATTCACTGTTGAGGAAAATATTCTTTAGTATTGCTACCAGGCCCTTGACAGATCTGGAGCAAGGTCATGGTAACTCAGTTGATGGTAGAAACCCAAAGGAACAAATGTAAACATGGTGGTACCTTGGTTGGACCTCAAAAACTTATGAATACAATATCCGACAAGCTGATTGAAGAGGCACAGAACTAAACATCACTTCAGGCAGACTCATTATGAACTACTACAGCAGTTAGTTTCAAGAGACATTGGCAAGTCTACAACTTCAAAATAGCATAATTTTAAGAAAATTATTACAAGATGGACCATTTCAGCAATACTTTTCTGATACTTCATGAACATGCTGATGAAGTCTGAAGTTTAGTATAGGAGCCACCCTCATTAAGTCAACTTGATTATGACAACCTCTATCCTAGGAAGTAGGTGAATCATGAAGAGCTTAGAGTAGCTAATGGGCATTAATCCAGTAAAAGTCCATATTCCTGGTGCCAGGATAAGAAATGGTTATAGACAAGAAATTAATGAACAATTTGGGAAAGGTGTTTAACTGAGCCTGAGAGAGACAAAATCTATCTGAACAACCAAAAGATGAAAAGCATGGCTACTTGCAGTGGACTAATTGTCAGAATTCCTGGAATGACATTTGGACTAATGTCCACATCTTTGTTGTTATCATATTTTGGCCTTCTTCACATGTTTGAAGATTCTGGTAATCTTCAGGGAATTTTGAACTGAACCCTTTATTCAATCTATGAAGATAAATTGTTCTTGTTCTGCTGTCTATGTCTAGGGATATCTCATCTTGTTCGGTTTTAGTATTGCTCAGTCATTGTTAGTCCTCTTTCCATGGAACTCACAATTACTTTGCAACTGGATTCATGAACCAACATTATAAGATCAGAACGTTAGTCTAGATGTAAATAACAAAGAATACACCAAATATTTTTGGCTATAAAGACAATATCCAGAGTCAAGAACTTAAGTTCTTGTGAAGGTGACTCGGAATAACTCAGAGCACAAACATTATATCCTGTACAGGGAAGGCAGAAAGTTGTAGTTCTTTATTAGCAACCTCAAAAATTCAAGGTACATAACTTAGGCTGGTTGGGCACCTTGAGGCAGTGTAATGGTTAGCAAGCTTGTCTCGCTAGAACAATTACGACTGAGTAGTGAGTTTGATCCTTACTGGGTACCCCTACTTTTGGCCTTGTGACACATCTAAGCTATGCTTGAAAAAAATCACTATAACTTAGGCTGGTAATGAGGGGTGAAGATAGTACATAACTCAGGCAGAAGTTATAGACATGAACTGCTGAAATGGGATTAAAGCAGAGTACTGGTGAGCACAGTATGTCATAACTGGCCTTAGTAGCAGCACAACACTGTTATGATAAAGGTGAAGAGAAAATTAAAAAAAAAATATTAAAAAATACCAGAACAGCTTGTAGTAGCAGGAATAATGGACAAGATGGGAGCAAGCAAGGAATAGTAGAGTTTTGTGAGTGGAGGTTTGGAAAACAGAGTTTCTTTAAATAAAATTATTCATCCAGGCTATCTACAGCATTCTACCAAGCCCACCCAACTAGTTCAGTTGGGGGAAAGTGTAATAACCAGCTGCTCTTCCTTGCCAAGTAGAAGGACCATAGAGCACATTTTCAGCTTACTTTACAAACAGGTTTGAGAAAGAGGTTTTACTGCTTGTAGGCCATAGTTGATATCATCTGTAGTGGGATGAACTATGGCAAGCACCTCTACCCAGTTAAGAAAACCATCTTTGTCAGGGCAAGAGAGAAGCTAACATCAGCTGCCAGGATCACCTCATTAGACCTGCTAGCAATAGTACAAGACTGAAAGTTGCCTTATGAACTATAACACTGCTAAAATCAAATATTACCTCTGATCTTGAAAAGCTTTAAGCAAATTATTTTCTTGGGAGAATTCAAGAAGGTGAAAGTACGGCGTAGGAGTAAACAGGCCAGTCTGCAGCAAAAGAGCTACCATGTTTATCAGTGAGGTGACAGAAATTCCAAAGAAGAGAGCTGTGGTTTTAAGTAGTGCTACCTGAACACAAGCTGGTTGCCCAAGAGTCTGGTTTTTGAAAGACATAAAAGACCTAATGACCTCAGGAAACAAAGTGATGTAGGTGAGAAATATCACAGTGGACAGTTGACAAACAAATGACTTTCCAGAATAATAATAAAGGTCATTAACAATATTTGAAATTGCCTCCAAGTTAATGTACCAAATGGAATAAGGCACAATTAAATTATTTTTGTTATTGTTTTAAATACAGAAAGAAAATATTTTTATTTGAACTTGATCAAATTTTAGTGTAGTTTACCTGTAGCTTGAATAAAAGTACAAAATCAAATAGTCATCTTAAGGTGTTATAATTTCTTGGATCTGTTTTTGCCAATTTTTCATTCATTTTATTTTTTGTAACCTATTCAGGTCATTTTGGATTTTACAACTTAAGCCTCATGAATTGGAAAATAAAGAATGAAACATAGTTGTTTGATAATAAAATTAGAACTATGGCTGCTTGCTAGTTTTTGTAGCCTAACTGGTAAGGTGTGAACTTAGTCAAACAGAAATCCAAGAATAAACAATGCAATAAGTATTAAAATAAAAAAAATATCATACAATCAGATGAGTTCAGCTTTTAACCTAACTTCAAAACCCTCAAATTAAAAAAAATAAAATAAAAAAATATCAGTTTTAATTTATGCTGAAAGAGTTTTGAATATGAAATGCTTACACAAAAAATATTTTCAAATGAATTTTATTGATAGTTAAGAGTGTAATCATTTGTTATTGGAGACAAAATTGTTTTGTTGATCTTATTCTATAACTTTAGACAAAGAGTTCAGAAAGCAGTGATATTTCAAACCTTGTTATATCTCAAAATAGGCAGGAATGTTTTGGTTTTATTAAATTGAAATCTCAATTTTTTTCTGACAAAACTGAAAGATCATGTACTACCATAACCATTGTAGTGTTGAATCTTCTAAACTTTTGACATTATTTTTCCAGTCAAGCTTTGATCTTTGTAGGGGTTTCCTTTTATAATGACAATATGTGTAATCAATTAATAATCAACACTATAAGAAAGGAGATTAACTGAATCCTTTAAGTGAAACAGATATTTTCTGGCTTATAGAAGAGTTAAGTTTTATGTCAATTGAATATACATGATTAACAGAAATGTATTCTTTCATACCATTCATGACTGCAGAGGTCAATTGTGTCAAGTAAAACAAACATTTATGTGGATGCATTTTGTCATACTGTATAAAATGAAATGGAAAAAGCAGCACATTTCATTTTCTTTAAATGATACTATCTTTTTTACTAATTTTGAACAATTCTTTTTCATTAAGGTTTGAAATCTTAAGGTAAGTGTAATCCTTTTCCTAAAATCTCTTTTGTCCATCCAAATAACATCTGTAAAAAGAAGTTAATCTCACCTATAATACCAGTATTATTCAATACCATTCAGTTAACATGAATACAAGGAACACAACATTGGCATTTCTTTCATGGCCAAATCATTGGCAGGGAAAGGGCAACTGACATTTTTCTTGTATTAATTTTTGACAATTGCAACAGAATTTTAAACTATTCAATTATTTTAAAACAAAATGAATTAATGTGAATTGTTGAGTTACCATTATTGTATGTCTTACACACATGCAATAGGAAGGGTGCTGGAGAGTTCTCAGCGCAACCCACTTCCCAAATATTTGACCAATGATTAGAGTTTTTTTTCTTAGATTGAAAACATTTCATCACCTACCTATATAAAACTGTATGTGAAAATGATTTGATATTAATCTTGAAAGATTGTTCATTTTAGAAGATAAAAGAAAAAATATTGGCTTCATTTATTATATTGTTCTAGTCAACATGGTGGTAGTTGCACAAGACAATGTCTATGACTTGTGCTGTCTGAAGGGCCTCCTGACATTCCTCCTCCCTCTTAATTGGACTCAAATTCCTCTTTTGCATTCTGCTGCTGCGTCACTAAATTCTGTCCTTGCACTGCCCTCAGCCTTCTAAGCAAACACAAACTATTTTTTTTTTTTAAACCCGAGGAGAAATTCTGACCAGACTACTTATTGGTTATTGTATTTAATTAGACATTACCATTAATATAAAAATTATAGACAAGTGTAGAAAAGATAGAATAAGGAAGGCAATAAACCTGAAAGTTTGTTTTTTTATTTCTCTTAGTTCATAAAGATTTTACAAGCTATCACAATTCTGAAACTATGAATGTCATTATGCAAGAAATTGTTAAGTGTGTCCCCACTCCCAAAACAGTGGCAATAATAGTTATGCTGTCCTTAGCTGGAATCCCCTATTTCTAACCTATCATTCTAGCTGGTAACATCATCCAATTGAGATGACTGGTAATAGGACAATGTCAATATAGAAATGCTATCAGAGGCTTAACTAAAATTGAACAATTTTATGAACACTAGTTCAATAGAGATTTCCATCTCAATTTAAAAATTGATATCATTAGAATGAGATAATGCCACTCAGGAGAATTCTAAAGATAAAAGTACAAATGTTTCCTGCACTACATTTAAATTGATGAGACCATTTCAATTTTTCTAACTTTAGCTTTCTTGATAAAAATCTTTTAACAATGCTTGTGAAGAGTCAAATAGTGAAAAAAATGTAATGCAAATTCAAATCACAAATATATGTACTTTATCAGATTAAAAAAAAAAAATTTTTAATTATGTTTGAAGCAAGAGAAAGCAGCCTTTTTTTTTTACCCATCATTTTTTTCTTTCATGTGTCAGATTTCTTTTATAAGATTTGTTTCCAATTTTTTTTAACTTTTTATAACAAAACCTATAGAGCATTCATACGTAAACACACAAGTAATGCCTAAAAAATAACTTTAATAAAACTTGATTATGAAATAAGAGTAATTTTTTGATTTTTTAGTCAATATTTATGACTATTTTAAGTTCTGCAATCTGCTACACAGCTGTTAACAGACTGAAGTATTGATTTACTTTTCTTTTTTGACCGATTTGAAACCAAACTTTTCTCCGAAGACTTCTTCAATTAAAAAAAGAAAATTTGGAAAAAGAAATCTATCACAATTGTTTCTTCACTTTTGGCAAAAATTTATTGAGAGATTTTATAAAAATAAATACAATCTTTATTGTATGTCTTACTATTCAAACCAACGTGCACATCTTGATAATTATAACCTTGGAATTTTGAACCAAACTTGATTCTATCCTTGATGGTAGGTTGTTCTTATTCCATTTTCCAGGATTAATGCACATGAAATATCAGTTAATATTAACCTTTGTGTTGCTTCTTCATTTTTTCCACTAACCAGAATGCATGAATTTTCACAATTACCAAACCCAGGTATTGAATTTACAACTGTCAGGGAACTTGATATGTTTTAACCAATGCTTTAATCTACTTTAATAATCCAGTGGTGTAAACCCATGATCTGTACTTAGGTGGCAGAATTTTACGCATCCTTCCTTTCTTAATCAGAGGCTCCCAGATGGTAACCACTTCTATACTAAGTCTACTGAGGAGATTGACAGTGACTAAAATGAGTGCTTGTTCTTTCAGCTGTTTTATCATTCATTGTTCTATTAACTTTATTTCATTTCACAGAGGTTGATGACCACCTTTTCCCTCCATATATGATTAGCAATGTCTGATTACAATGTCCCTTCAACCTTACTCATAAGAGGTGGTTGGTTTCTTCTCCCTTGTATTCCTTGCCACGATTGCACGTGACAATACACAGCTTTCAGCCAAGTTTTCTTTCAAAGTGTGCTTGGTTTGAAAGAGATATCTATGAAGGATCAAACTATTTTTAACACTGTCCCTAATATTGTATGTGCAGTAGATCCACTGAACCTTTTTGAAATGTACCTCTGATGTACAATAGACAAACAATGGCAGATTTTACTGTTGATCTTGATGTTTTTGTTCCAGTTAGTAGAAGTTGATAGTATGCTGGCAGGGTAGTACTTGTATTGAAAGTTGTTTATAATGATAATCCTCTCCTGTTATGTGTCTGGGTCACCACTTCAGTGTTTGGCCTGTTGTTGTCAGCAGTGGACAATATTAAAGGATGGTGATAACTGAATTCAGATTTGGTCTGGTGAATGTTGGCTTACACATCTTGAACTCATCTGTGTAAATTATTAGTACATACAAGAAAGCCAGTTGATGATTTGCTTTTTCCATTTTGAACTATGGAAGGTCTTATTGGAGTTCACATATTCCAACATTATTTACACATCTGTCTGGTGGGTATCATAAGTATCTAAGCCACGTTTGGTTTTAATGGTGGCAGTTCTATAGTTATTTTCCATTCATAGATTTGCTATTAATGGAGATAATGTTGGGACCATAGCTAACTATTCCTGTCCATATACACTGGGGCCCAATTGGAAGCATATTGCTTTCATACAGAAAATCATCACCAAGTTATCTCTTGGGACCTAGAGTTCTCTAGAAGTCTCATTCTAAGTAGTCTAACCACCGATAGAGATTCATTGGTGGAAAGGTTCACAATACCAAAGTTCAAAGTTGTGTGAATGGAAGCATCTTTGAGAGTTTCTACAAAGTGTGCAAAGTTCTTTACTTACATGTTGGATCGGTTGATCATATCTACAAGGAATTTTCTCAGTGGGTGATAGTCAATTACTGGGGCCCAGCCTATGGGCCACAGTGGAATATCATCTTTTATTCATCTCAGAGAGACTGTACATGTATGTTAGTTTATTGTTATATTTGGTCAGTTGTCAGTATATCATTTATCATAAAATAATCAGGATCTGTGGCAGCTTCCTCCGTTTTCACATTCAGATTCTTTAACCTGATATAGCTACCATACCCAACTTATTTTTTCTAATATCCCAACCATTGCCATCATTGAGTTGTCTGCTAGCAGTATCACTACTTCAGTATTGTTCAGCAGAGGTTTGATAGCAACATTTTCTCTCTCTTTCCATTTATACTCAAAGCTGCTTCAATTGGTGTTATAATGTCTAAGTATGGAACTTGCAAATTTGAAATTTTTGTGCCATATTGCTTTTCTCAGAATCTTAACTAGTTATCATCTACTTTCACATGCTGATATTTTTATCTTATACCATAATCTTAGAATTGCTGTAGTTTTTTGTTTTTGACATACATACTTTGACTCTTAAATTCTTACTTGTGCAAACAACAAGTATTAACTCATATAAAATATCCTCTAAGCATGAAAAAGAGAACAACAACCGACTCTCATGGACTGAATAAAGTGTTTGATTCAAAATTTCAAGTATAACAAGAATAGACACCTGAAGTGCTTCAAGTATAATAACCAAGACAAGCATGCTGGTCTGAATTGTAAGACATGTAATTATTCCTTATTTAAAAAATTATGATATAAAACTTCCATTCCATTTAAGCATAAAACAAATGGGAAAATGTTTGGAAATTATCAACAGCAAACTTTTTGTAGTATCTCAAACAATATCAAACAGGTAATGTTAAATAAAGATTCATAATATGCAAACCACTTATTCTATTGGTCGGTCAAACATTGTTTCCTAAAGCAATTTACTCAAAAGATTCAGACTTCCACAATAATGATAATAATAAAATCACTTGATACTATTTAGATCATTTCACATACTAATTCTTATTAGAAATACTTTAATTCAAATTTTGAAAAACCTTTTCTAGACAGCATACAAGAAAATACTGCTTTATTGATAAGACTAATTTTTTGTTACTGCTTTTTGTCTAAGGTACATATATTCTGGTTTGTGTCACCATGTCATCTCTGATAACATCCACCTATATATCTTGCACAACATTATTGCATATACAGGATTCTTTAATATTAATAAGCATAATTCCTAAACCCTTAAAATAGTTTTCTTTTTATTTATCATTGATTAACAAAAAGTTAAATTGAAAGCTCCATACCATTGCCTATTTCAAATAATTTTTCATACACCAATAAGTATGGGCACTGATCCAAATACATATGGTGGACCCCACCCCGTTTTCTTTCGGTGTCACCTCTAGGGAGAACTCATTATTTGAACTGTATTTGCAGATGACGTCACTGAAATGGCCTCTCTTGCCGATGCTGATCAATACAATTTTATTAAAAAATTTTCAGACGTAATTTAGCTAAAAATATTAACCAATACCGAATATGTGAGAAGAATCAATGATTTTAAAAAGAGCTCTTTTTTTTTAATGGCGTAAAAATTAGATAAATCCAAAGCAAATAAAGAAGTACTGCACGTTTTAGTGATTAAGAGGGGAAAAAAATTCAGCTTTTTTTGAATACTTATTTTACTATCAAGTATTTAAACATAAATACATTTTCTGTATGCATTCGCAATACAACAGAAGAATTTATATTTTGTCTTATTTTTTTTAACAAATGGATCTGTCTATCTAGAGTATGAGCAAGTCTACATGGTAAGTAGATAATAGACAATTCTACCTCTTTTTCCGGGAGAGTCTGAAACCAAGGGACATCACTGTGTCAACATTTATTTATTTTTATTTATTTATTTATTTTTAGATTTTTCCCCCCAAATTACTAACTTTTACTAAAACATATTTAAATAAAAAATGCATCAAACTTCAAGAAAGCAGAATAGCAATTTATATCAAATAGCCGCAAGAAGTGTTAGGATTCCGTGCGGGTCTACATTAGAAATAATAGTTCTCAAATCGAGATTAAGTTCAACATAATGTTTAGAAAAAACAAAATAAAATAAAGACCGAAGAAGTATTTAACTATGATCACCCAAGAAAATAGCGGTTCATCAGTTTTAAAGAAAAATTAATTGGGTAGAAAAATTGTTTTACAAGTTAAGAACGGTCGGTGTCTAATAATTTTTGAGATAACCAAATACATTTAATTGCTTAAAACAAGTAACAATTCATTTGAATTTGTACACTTTAAAAAGCGTCTTTGTGTGTTAAAAACAAAAATAGTGAATTTTTGGAGTGGAGAGTTTTAGAGAAACAAGTGACACGAATAGCCTTAAAATCTGTCGACGAAGACTGCTACGGAAATGAAGCCAAAATAAATTAAACTCTGTTCTTGTTTATCAACACAAGACTATCTCATTATGGAAACATTTTTAAAGACATTTAAAAGACGAACATGAGCTAAGGCCGGTCGACGATGAGAGAGAAGGTACAAGTGCCTGTCTGTATTGATGTAGTGCCTACTTTAGGTAAACATTTGCGGCTTTAACTGCACTTATCTGCATGGATAATGGACTTACGCTCGCGTTTGATAGGATTCCCAGATGGCATTTGAATAGGAACATGACGTTTTTACCTGCGACGACAGACATAAAAGCTAAGACCGCTAACTTATGGAAATTACCTCCCTTGCCCAGCCACAAGTTCGGGACGAAAAGGGAGATAATCGACTCACTCTAGTTCAACTGATTCTCTTTCTTTCTCTTTATTCTCCCCCTCCTCAAAGGCTTTCTTTTTAGATCAGCAGTTTTAGAGGAGGCACTCTTGTTAATATTAATGCTTTGATAGAGAAATAAACAGCTTCAAACAGTAATGATTAAATATTGCCATATTACAAAGCAATTACAAAAATTTTAAAGGAAAAAAATTGTCTGAAGAGTGTCTTTGGTTATCAGGAAGATTGGATCGTTCAAAAATTACACAAGCCAACATGGGACCAGGGACCACGTAATCATTACAATACATAGATCAACTATGTCAGTTAAGAGTGCAAACAAGCAATAGTGTCGAATTAAAGGTTTTTTTACACCACACTATCAAATTATTGTCCGGCAATAAAATTTGTATGAAAATTACAATACTGAGGGTGGGTATGTAGCTATAAAAAGCATTACCATTTTATTTTTATCGAATGATAAATCTCATGCAAAAAAAAATGAAACAACATTTTTTTTTTAGTCTAAATTTACATTACAAAAGGTGAAATTTAAGACAAGGATGAAAAAATAACGTACAGAAAAATAAAAAAAAATGTGAATTCTTTGGAATATTGATGTAAAAACTGTTGAAAAAAATTGTAAAATACCACTTAAGTGAACAGTATCACGCATTAACAAAGATTTTGAAATGTTTTTAATTAATAAAACGAACATTCTAACTACAATTACTGAGTAATTATTTTTCAAGTACCACGTTTTATTTCCCAACCTATTGGTTAAGTTTGACGAAAGAAGCAAACACAGAAACACTCCACTCCCAATTTTCTTTGGAATGGGCCAGATTTGCAGTAAATCGAAAGTTGTCGAAAACTAGAGAATAAAAAATAAAGTTGAATCCGGAGAAATTGAGATTTTTCATCAACAGATATGAAACTGACATTTAAATCAGTTAATAATTTGGTATTATTAAATCTGGAGGAAAAAAAAAAAAAAAATCACACACTTGGAGAATTTGGTTAAAAATTGTTAACTACTCAGGTAAGAGGAGGAATAAGCATACTAACAATTTTACTAAACAAACAAAAAAATTCAGCTTTGTTATTGTTTCTTCCTAATACAAATCTGGAAAGCAAGCCTAATTATTCAAACATGTTGCGAAAAAAAAAAAAAAGAAATCCGGTTGATTAAATCACAGAGGTCAAAAGTTGAAAAGGGCATAACTGGAAAACAGTTAACTAGCAGTTCTAATCACCCTACCTTTTTTCACCGCCATGAAGCCAACCCGTTATTGTAATAAAAACATGACAGTTTTTATTTTTCATCTTTTAAAAAAAAAAAAAAAAAAAAGTTTAAAGTTGTCTTGTGGTTCAAATCATTTTTCTTGTACTTAATTTTTATTCTATTAAAATTATTGTTTTTATTCTATTTCATCTGTCTGTTGTTAATCGACTGGAGTTACTGCCAGTTAAAACCACAAGGCTGATAACCCTTAAAGATCAAGCACAATAAGGTCCCCCCCCCCATACGGCTCTCAGAAAAGCCACAAATGTTGATGTTTTCAAAATCTTTAATGTTTTGTGAGCAAGAGGAATGTCAAAACAAAGTCCCCCCCCTCCACAATCTCCTGTTCAATACTAACAAAACAAACAACTTTCGGTTGCAATGTTTTTGATGGTGAAAACAACAAACCCATTGACTGCAAGTGAAGGAGGAGGGGGATGTGGACATCAAGTCACATTTTGTGATCTAAATTATCTAATGGATTACTCATTTTGCACCTGAGGTCAAGTGGTGTTTATTGGGGTTAGAAGGAAGGGTCACTATATCCAACTTGTTTCCAAAATGTTGGTATATCATATATGCAAGGATGATTTGAAAAGGAACCCAATAAATATGACAATGTGTAAATGGTTAGGAATTAGATAAGATTTTTTTGTTTGAAGCTTCATAAGGTAATGCTATGTTGCGCATGGTTTTAAATCTCACCTGGACTGTAAGTATACAAATAACCATAAACACTTATATTGGGGTGGGGTATAGCAGTAAAATTTTAAATGGTTTGAAAATATAAATAATTTTGATAGGCTACTGACATTAAAAAGATACATTTAATATTACTCCTGTAAGGTAACTGTCTACAAATTTCTTATATGAAACATTGTCATTATTTATTTCAAACTGGTCTTTTATCTTATTTTATTGCATTTTACTGCAATGGTCAGATAGTTAAATAGCATAGATTGGAAATAAACAATATGATGTGCTTTCTAAGAATAAGGGTTACAAATTTTCAATCCACAGTTCCTTCACATTGCTTAATTAATGCCTGTCAAATAAAACTGACTTTTGAAATGAGAGATTTATTTAAATTATAGTTCTCATTTTTGGTTGTTACTGATGTTATTATAGACAACATTTCAGCCAGGTTCCTTTTGGCTATTTTTAAGTGTCCAGGATTACTTTTTTGGCTGAAACATCTTGTATGAGCTGTTATTTTAAAAATAATGGATACCTAAAAATGGGTCAAAAGTTACTTTTCTATAACATCTATAACAACCAAATAAGAGAGCAATAGTTTAAATAAAAAAAAAAATCCTGATAAGGGTTGAAGAATAGATTAGCTGAAATTTTGTGTTAACAACAGCAAGTAAATGTCTTAATACAGGGTATATTTTTAGAGACAAACTCAACAAGTTCCCAGCTAAAACTAAGTCTTCAACTTCTACAAAAGGCATTAAATTTATTCCATGTTTTTTTCTAAAACTGAATAGGAAAAGATTTTTGCCATTCTTAAGAGTTTACAGATGAGCAAGAAAATGAGTACTAATGACTTCTTCACTTTCCTAAACAAATTGCATTTTATAAATTACCGTTATGTTTATGTATATGTCAGATGAGGTCAATAAAATCTAAATATATCAATGAATACCATTGATATTTTTAGATTTCTGAACACATGCAATTCTTATGACAAGAGTTGATGATCATGCAATATGAAAAGTCAAATTTTGTTCTTGAAGAACAAAAGCTTTGATTGAACAATCTGGTTACTTTTCTTCTTGGAGAGAGTTAAGCAGTTGACAGCCAATTTGGGAAGATTAAAAAAAAAAAAAAAAGAAAATGAAAAAAGAAATCAATATCTCTGAGATTTTATTCATTTCACCACTGTCCAGATCAAGCAGTATGGGCTGAATTGGAGATTGTTTACTCTTTTGAAAAGATTCAAGTCAGGTGAGCAAGTATTGCCTCAATGAATAAGACTTATACAAGAAAAAATAAAAGTTTCTGCATTGCTAAGTGGACAGAAATCAATGACTTTCTATAAGAATCTATCTGCTTTAAGAGAATTGACTTTTCATTTATGAGAATGAACACAACAAAAGACTGATTATTCTAAACAAAGTACCAGCATAATGAACAGATGTTTTTGTTTTTGGATTAATTTGTTAGCAAAGTTCATGAAAAGTATTTTAATCAGCAAGTTTATCACTGAAACACTACTAAACATCCTTTTCATGAGTTTGTTTTTCCAGCCAATTTTTTAAAAAAAAAAGCTTTTAAATAACTTCATTTTTAGATATAAGTTCTAAAATTATATTTACAACTTACAAATATTGAGAAACATTTTTTTTTTAACCTTGAATGGACAAGTGATTTCAATTAGGGCCTGAAGAACAACAAAGAACTTTAACACTCTAAATGCAGTAGCACTATACATTGTAAACAAGAGACATTTCCACTTGTCCAAGGTGCACAACTATCTCACATTTTGGTATTTGTTCAAAATTTCAGATCAATCATTACTCACATCATGAGTGTATATAATTAGTTTATTAAAAAATCTTTGGTATTTTACCCTCTTCTTATTTGATAGTATTTCTCTACTCAAGGAAGACCTTGATCAGAAAAACTGAACCACATCCCAATTAGTAGAACTATTGTTCCCTCAACATTGAATTTATAAAGATTGGCTAATGCAACTTTAATTTACTCTTATGAAAAGTCCCATTAAGCTGCCACATTTTTATCCCCTGCACCAGACAAGAAAAAATTTAAAATGCTCTTCAAATTTAAATGTGCAAGGAAATAGTTTCCAACATTACAATCATGTAGAGGCAAATTGTTTTTTCAACTAGATTTTGTGTTTATGGTTCTAAAGCAGTTGCTATGTCAAAATAAAGCTGTAAATGTAGCACTTTTCTTCAAGGTTTAAACCCAAATGTGTGTAAAGGTAATATATTCATTCTCTGATGTACTTTACATGTTAGAGGAGGTGTTCTATTGATTTTAAGGACAAAACACAGGGAGATTAAAAATCATTAAACCCATCAAAAATTGGGAAATTAAACTGACAGACCACTTTTTTTTTTTATTAAAAATTAAGAACCAATAACAATAAGATTTCATGCAATTGCTCTTAAGAAAGTCATTAACTACAAAACTTTTACAAAACTCAAATCATGTAGAATGGCATGTTTGAATGGATACACCCCCAACCTGGCTTAGAGATATGAGCATGATTCTATTATTTATTCTCTCCTCTTCATTAAAGAGAGTGGGAGAGTAGAACTGTATTGTCAAGAGACAGTCATGGAATGATGCAGAGTCTGAAAACAGCAAAGAGGGAGGTGCAACAAGGAACCGGACAGAGAGAAAACAAAAGGAGGGAGATGGGTGGAGAGGTAATCAGTGTAAAGAACAAAGATTTGACAGGTTATTCTTTAATAAAAAAAAAAAAAAAAGTTAATCTAATTATCATACTTATAGGTAATTGCCAAGTAATTGATTAAATATTGATAACAAATATACTATACAGAATCACCTTTGTACTGTACAACAAAGAGACGTGATAACTTACCTTCCTCCTCCTGTGGAGAGCTAGGCATTATTATTTTTCTTTTCATACCCTTCCCATCAGACTGACCAGTTTTCAGTACTGTCTTCTCCTGAAATAAAATAAAATAAGTAAGTAAATAAAATAAGTAAATAAAAATATAATTTTGATTAAAATTTATTGAGAAAACAGTACATTCATTCTACCACATAAACTATTGTATTTTACTGAGAGACAAACTTAAAACTGCTTAACTAAAAGTAGTTTTTTTTTTTTAGCTATTGTCTTGATCACTGTATATAAGAGGCTCAGGATTTCTGTGCATCAATATTTTAAAAAGGTAAAATAAAGTTAGTCATGTAAAGATTTTATAAAAAAGAAAAAACAAGATTTTATTCAATAAATAAAAATTACTTTTCAAATAGAATTTAAGAAATTGTTTAATGCTAGGTTTAAGTTTTAGAGAGAAAAAAATAATTTTCTGAATTTGAATCTGAAGTTATTAAAAAAACAAAAGCCCAACAAATGTGAACAGAAATAAAATTGAGGCCAAAGGAATAACAGTAACACTTATATTTTGGCCTCAAAGAAAAAGAAAAAAAAAAAAAATTTGGGGTGATGGAGATAGTTTTATTCATTTATTTATTAATAAATTCTGGATTTTTGCAAAGGAAGAAAAAATGAAAAGAAAAAGCAATTCCTAGACAAAAGAGGAGGAGGAGGAGGAGTTACTGACTGTGATAAAGTTGCTTGCATGACCAGCCAAGATGATGGGAGGGAGGTAGGTAGCAACCCTATAGGGTTGGGGGTAGCAACACTATAAGCATTGATGAGACAAAACAGTCACAACTACTACCACCACAATACTTGTGAAATCACTTAGCAGCATTACACACTACTCAACACTTCTTGTATACAAAGATATACCCCACCCATTCCCGTTGTAAATATATAGCTAAGTAGTTAGGTAAAACTGGGGGTTAGTTGGCTGGCTAGAGAGAACAGCAAATTATAGAACTGGAATGACCAAAAGAGGGTCAGTAATGAATAGGGCTACCCTGACCTCTACTTGGAGGTCAGGGTAGAAAACAGGGAGCAAGAGAAACAGATATGTTAAATGATGGAGCTGCTGGCAGAGAGATAAAGACATTTGCTTGCTTTTTCTCATAAAGAACACACACATGGGGGGGGGGGGATGAGAGCCCCATAGACAACTGACTCAGACAGAAAAATCCACACATTGTTATAATACACAAGTTACAAACAAACTGAAATTATTTAATTATGAGCACCCACCAAAAAAAAAAAAAAAAAAAAAAAAAAACCATAACTAATATTTAAAATGCATTTTAAAAAAAATTGAGGTCTTTTTTGAAGCTTTTATTTTAATTGCAAGCTAATAGATTAAATTTAATATTTCCAGTAAGCAAAATACATTACTGCATTTCAAACTGAATTAAAACTGATTGGAAATATTTTTTTTTCTAAACTATAAATGACAAATCTGTCAACACAACAATTCTCTTTATTGAAAACTGTCAAAATACTTTTCTGAAATGTTATTTGAGAAAAATGTGATATTACTTTTAGTTTGAAATATTGCAGAAAAGCATTTAAATATGAATATGGGAGTTTTCTTTACATGTTGAATGATGTACTGACAGCCTGATGTATAGAAGATTCAAATAAGGAGATAATTGAAGTAAAATTACATGACAAATACAATTTAAACAGCTTTATAACTACCCAATAATCTTAAAAAAAAATTCAAATATTTTATCAAATATTAGGTATTGAGTTTATTAGAAAGATGATTATTGAGGAAATGTTTGAAAACTACCAATCAATTTTAAATTTACTAACCATATCAGTTGACCATCCATCACAAATTAATATAGAATTTTAAAAGATTTGCAAGTTTCTAAATTATTTTAATGAAAATAAAAAAAATTCTCATAAAAATTCATTGAAAATAATTTAAGATAATAGTGTCCATAATAAATTTGATTCAGAGCAGATTTTCTGTAACTCTGGGCTCTGTCAAAAACAAAAAAACAAAAATTCTCTGTGAACTCATCCTTATACCCAATATAAACATCAAGTGCAGTATTTACATTAGTCGGACTATTGTCCTCATCTTTGTCGCCATATTTGTCACAACGTTTCGTCCGTTGTACGCTCCGGCCTTCTTTAGGTGGTTGGAATTTCGAACTGAACCCTTTATTTCAATCACTGGGGTAGACTGTTCTAGTTTCACGTGCCATGTTTGATGGATGTCAGTTATAAGTTATCTCCTGCTAATAAATTATAATGAAAATTCTCCACTGCCTTAACCAAATTGAACTCACCTTCATTTGGGTCTGTCACTGGATCTAACCAATGCCTTTATAAAACTGTTGATATATATAATTTTTTGCTGTTATCATTGCATGTCTTTACCAGGGTTCATATTGCAACTTTGTTATCATTACTTAATCTGGAACTCCTTATTTGGAAAAATTATATTGTATTTATTTAAGGTCATGCAATGCAGTGGAATTTTTGTGGATATCACATCACATGTGAATGATTCCTTAAGTTTTTGAATGGATCAATGAGCACTGGGAAAAAATGATGCTGAAAAAAATTAGGTTTATAACCACTTTAGTTCATTGAAGATGTCCTCAAGGACACATGAAGAAGTTGGATAAAGGCAAGAAGTTAGAAGAAAATGACAGACCCAAAGAAGGTGAGTTCAAAGCCTGATTTAAGGAAGTTGAGAATCACCAGAGGGAAAACTGATAACTGACATCCATCAAACATATATGGAATAGATTCAGTCTATATAGTGATCGAAATAAAGGGTTCAAAATCATTTTCCAATACCTGAATCAATTAGCAAACTTTGTCAGATAAAAAAATGAGGACAATTTCCGACTAATGTAAAATACTGTACGATAATATTCATCTCAAAATATAGACAGACTAATGAAACATTAGGGCAAAAAAAAATTTAAAATTTTTAAAAAAATTATATAATTTCATTTATTTATATAAATTTCATTAAGCCTGATGAATCTTCAAATCAAAGTTTTTCATCACAAAAATAACCAAAATTAATAAGATTCTAAACGGGATAAAAAAATGAGTTAAATATCCTTGTATCTTTAATTTTTATAATATTGGAAGGAAGACATAATACTTTCCAGATTTTTTTATAGTTCCTGAATATTTTTTAATGGGGCAATTAAAAAAAATTGTAACTTTTATTGAATAAAGACAGAAAAAGAAGTATACAAATTATAACAGTATTATTTATTAACAACAATATTAAATTATAAATTAAAGCAATTTTTTTCCAGATGTTACAAAAGAAAAATATAAACTCTGAATTAAATTAGTTTTTTTGTTTAAATGAAAAGCATGAATAAGAATTTTTTTTCAAATAATTTTTTGTGGCCTGATTATTTTGAAATGACTATTGAATTATGAGAATAATATAAAAATTCTCAGACTAATGTCATAAATGGGTTTTTCAACAACAGAAAAAAATTTTTCATGGATAAATAACAAAAAATGATTATTTTAGAAAACAATGTCAATACAAAAAATAGCTATCGGCAGGCAGAAGTGAAGAAAGAAAAGAATTTGCGTTTTGATTCAAAATTTTAATTAAAGAGGCTAAAATCATGACTGAATTTGGGCAAAAAGAGATATGATGCAAAAATCAACTGTTGTAATTTTATGATTGGCATGTTTCCACTGGGGAGAAAGGGCAAAATTTTTGATTAAAAGTTTATTGAAAAATATTTTTGATTAATATTGAATGGAGTAAGAACATTTAGACTACAGATTGAATGTTTTAAACAAGGTTTTTTTTAATTTTATAATTTTAACTATGAATATAATTTCTTCAGGAGATCATAATTTTTTATTGAATGTAAATTAGAGTTATTGCAATTTTTTTCATATAAAAAAATTCACGAAAGGATAAAAATTTACTAAATAAATGCCATAAAAATTTGCTAAACGGAAATTATTTTGGAGGAAATTTTAGAAAATCTATAATAAATTAAAAAGGATCCATGGTGACAGAATATTTCATAGGGCAGGAGATTTATAAACAGGTATAGGGAAAACAGGCCAAAAAAATTTTTTCTTTGGACATTTTGCGCGTTGTTCGTTTTTCATTTTGTTTTTATAAAGTAGAGTATTTGATTAAAAAAAAGCAGCATTTTACCTTTTGATTCCCTCTGTCGGAAAGGCAGAAGACAGGAAATTATTTTGTCTAATTCGCACCGGATGGACAATACGAACATTCCAGTGTTTTGGCATTTTTTTCATTTTGGACAGGTAGGGGGAAAGAAGAGGAATTTTTTGATCAGATAATATTTATTACAAAACAATGGAAAAAGACTTTTTTTAAACAACTTTTTCAGATAAGATCTATAATTTGGACATACTGATATCTCAACAGTTGTGTTTTGTTTTTTATTAAATCTTTCAAAAAGAAATTTTTGCTTAAACTTTGAGGAAGAATAGCCGATTTAAAGTTTAATTAAACTTATTTTGAAATATGACAGGAATTTTTTTTTTTTTTTTATAGTAAAATCAGAAGGTTTCACCTTTTTTTTTTTTTACCGACAGCCTGATATGCAACTAAATTTAATTATAGGATTTTTTAAGTTGGTAAAATGAAATATTTTTGAAATAATTTTATTATTCTGGCTTTATTGTTTAAAATTTTAAATATTCTAAGCAATCAAATATTTTATTGAATTTTAGGAAAATTGGCTTTATAGCCGTAAAAGAAATTAAATGGGGGATTTTATTATAATAAATTTAAAATTTACTGGTAATTATTGATCATTTTAAAAAATTTTTAAAAATATCACACAAATGAGATAGCATTTTTTTCTTTTTTAAAAGATTTATTTTTTTTTTTTTTTGATAAGGAAATGGAGTTTTTTAATAATTTTTACTTTTTAAATTGAAAGTTTAAAAAATTTATTTTCATTTAACAAGAATAAAAAGAAAAAAAAAAAAAAATTGAATTTTAAAAGTTAAAATAATTTTAGGAAAAAACAATTTTCGGAAAATTATATTCAAAAAATTTTTTTAAAAAAATTTTTAGCTGTTTATATAATTTTTCAGGTTATAAACGCAACTAAAAGTTTTTTTAATTAAATCATGTTTTACTTTTAGTTCCATTTTTTATTTTAATGGATTCAGTTATCAGATTTTATCTCTTTTTAATGTTCTGTTTCCACTATTTTAAATTTGAGATTTTAAATAAATTAACAGTAATATAAATATTAATTGAAATAAAAGAATCGTCTTGAAATTTCATTAAATTAGATGTAAATTTTTAAAAAAAAAAAAAAAAAAAAAATTCTCTCATCAAAAAATCCTTAAAACAAAAAAAATAAAATTTTAAACAGATCAAAAATAAAAGATGTATTTTTACAATATTAAAAAAATTTAAATCTGACTTAGAATAATCAAAAAAAAGTTTCTTTGTAAATGAAAGGATTTAAAAAAAAAATTTTTTATAAAGAATATTGATGAACATTCAATTTTACAAAATTATTTTATTGAGATTAAAACAAATTTGAAAGACAAAAAAACAAATATAAAAAATTTTTTATTTTAAAAGAAGTTAAAGTTTTATTAAATAATTTTTAACAGCTAAAATATAATCTTACAAGACACACACAAAACAACACACACTCAAAAACACATATGGATGATAAAATATTCCAAACTTAAAAAACAAAGTTTTATCATGAAAAATTTTATATATATATATATATATAGGAAAACCAATATATATTTTTATTATATATATTTATATATTTAAAAATTCTAGAACATTTTAAATTTTTTTAGCAAAAACAAAGTTAAATTTTGTCTACAGCAAAAAATTAAGTTTTTTTTTTTTAAATAATCTTTTTCATTTGAAAACACACCATTATTTTTGAAAACGTATATAAAAAATCAAATAATTGTAAATTTTAATAAATCTTTTATCAGAACTTATTAAAATATGAATGATTTTTTTTTTAAAAAAAAAATTGAAATTTTTTTAAATTTTCCCCACTTATTTTATTTAAAATGAAAGTGGTGAAAATCTTGAAACTTTAAATTTTTATATAAAAAAATTCAAAACAGAAAGAAAAATTAATTTTTTTTTTTCAATGAATTGTTAAATCCAAAATTTAGCTCAAAATGAAAAAAAAACAAAACTGTTTAAAACTAATTTGATTAATTAAAAAAAGCTTTTTTAATCCATTTTTATGAATAATATATTAACACTTTAATGAATATTAAAACTAAAACTTTTTTCAATTAAAAATATAATTTTAACATAATATTTTTTTAAATATATTTAAATTTATATAAGTTTTATAAATAAAGGATATATTATATATATAAGAAACATCGCCAAAAAAAGCATAGCATGATGAAAAAGACGCCAAACTTACGAAAACAAAATTTTTATCGTCTAAATGTTCATGTTATTATTAAGAGGAAAGATCAAAGTATTTTGGGGTATTTTTTTCCATTTTTAATCGTTCCTAGCACGTCTGAAATTTTCGTTAAAAAAATTTTTTTTTTTGAGTCAGCAAAATTGACAGATAATCCATTTTTTCAACCATTTAAAAAAAAAAAAAAAAAAAAAATGAAAATCTCACTTTGAAATTCTTTTAAAAATCAATTATCATTTTTTCAAAACTTATTTTAAGAAAATCAGAAATTATAATGTTTATTTAAAATATTTTTGAACCAAACTTAACTTAGCTTTTGCGCCGAAAAGATGTAATTTGAAAATAAAACAAAGCAGGTCATAACTTTCGCGTCTTCTTGACAGGTGATGAATGATGATATTGATTAATTCCATGAGGATAATTTGTTCTACGGAAGGAGAAAAGTGAAAAAATTTACATTTAAGTGAACAAATTATTTACCTCGTTATTTTAAAAAAAACTTTCAGTGGTCTAATTTTTTTTTTTTTTTTTTGTACTTAGCTTTCACCTTTACGTTTATGATGCTTTATGGAAAATATATTATAAAAGAAATTAAAATAAGACTGTTAAGAGTGAGATTAAATTTAAATTTCATAAGAAAGGTATCTAATTAATTTATAGGTACCTTTCTTATGAAATTTTATCAGAACTGTATATAAAATACTATAATTTTATGTACATTTACTACATTATTTATATTTCCATTCATTTTATTATTGATATTTCATTTATGGAAAAATACCATGACTGTGATTAATATAAAGATAAGATCATATAAATTTCATAAGATGATACTGATACTTGTAGGTACCCTTCTCAGTTGAAATTGAAAAATCAAATTAACTTCTCCACACGTGTTTCGCAAAAATAAAGGCCTTAACAGCGGAGAACAATGCTTAACTCTAAAAACGCAACTTAATTGTATTCTGGTTGGTCTTCCGTACTTTTATAATTACAGCCCGATTATAAAACACAAAATTACATTTCTTAATTACTGCGGATCTTCTGATTAGTCAAAATGATACAATTTTACAACGCGCTAAAAAAAAAGATCTATCTCATAAGGACATTTTAGGAAACCTGATGTGGCTTTTTTTTAACTAATTTTATAATATTTTAACAACTTAAATGTAAAATCTATTATAATTAAAGAAATAACAAATAATTGTATAAAAAATTCATTTTTCAAAAAAAATTTTTTGCTTTTCAGAAAATATTGTCCATATTCATAAAAAACAACTAAAAGCAAATAAAAGCATTTGAAATTAAATAATATATTTGTTTTATTGAGTTTTGTATGTTACAATTCAGAGCTGATTTTCAGGTAAAAAAAAAAAAAAAAAAAAAAAAAAAAAAAAAAAAAAAAAAACATGATTTGCATTCCTCAAAGCCTTGTGCTTTTAATTATTGTAATCACTAAAACTGATGCGATTGAATTTCTAGCGTTTTCATAAAATTAGTTAGGGGGGGTATGGGTTTAATAAATATTTAAAAAAAAAATATTTCTGCCATGATTTTTTTAATAAAAAAAAAATATTTATAATAATTTCGATCATCTGTGAATAGTTTCTGAAAGTTTCATTAACATCCGACAATTATTTTTATTTTTGCAAGATTTTTCAAATTAATGTGTGTAAAAAAAATAAAAAAAAAAACGTGCTAAAAATTGTCTATGTTATTTTTACTAGTTCCTTGATACAAATAGAAACAAGGTTTTTTTTAATCAAAATTTAGAATGTTCTAAAAGAAGGAAAATTTAAAAAAAATAATTAAAAAAAACTTTGGTCTTTTCCTCTTAATAATAACATAAGCATTTAGACAATAAAATTTTGTTTTCATCAAGTTTTTCTCTTTTTCATCAAGCTATGCTTTTTTTTTTAGCGATTTCGTGGAGGTAAAAAAATGTTAAAAAAAAAAAATTAAATTTTGAATAAAATGGAAAAAAATGCACTTATTAAAAATCAATGTTTTACCATTTTTTTTGAAATTTTTAATAAATGCAAAAATAAAAAGATTTTTTTTTTTTTTTAATTTTTTTTTAATAAAAAAAGAATAATAAAAAAAAAAAAAAAACGAAAAAACGGTTTTCCTTAAATATTTAAATAATGTCACAAAATTATTTTTGTAATTTTTCTATGATATAAATAACCAAATTTTAACTGACAATTTTGCATTTTAATAAAAAAAAAAATATTTTTAAATTTTGATTTTTTATTTTTATGAAAAATATATTATAGTCATTAATTTTAACCAAAAAGAAATAAAATTAGAGGGAGATGGAAACATTAAAATTTTAACATATGTTTACAAAAAAAAAATTTAAAAAAACATTTTGAAAATGGATTCTTTAAATTTACAAAAGGAAAATAGTTAAAATTAAATTCAATTGAATTTGTCATGGTTCACTTAAAATTAAAATATTTTCACAATTTTTTTTTTGTGTAATTAAATTGCCCTAATATTCTTTGTTGATACATTTAAATCAAACGTAATTCTAGTCAATTCACATCTCATTAAAACCAATTATATATGTTAATTTTTTTACTAAAAATTAAGATTACATTAATTTTTAATTTCAAACTTATAAATAAAACAAAAAAAAAAAAAAAAAAACAACAAAAAATTGAATTTTGCAAAATTTTTAAACAGATTTATTTTTTTTTTGTTTACAAAACTGTCAATTTTGATTGAAATGATTGATTTTATGTCATAAAAAAAAGGGTTAAAAAAAAAAAAAAACAAAAGCAAAAATTAAAAATTAAAGAAAGGATTAAAAAAGGAAACTATGGTTTTAAAAAATAATAAACATTTAGATGATAAAAATTTTTTTTAAATAAATTTATTTGAATGGTCCTTTTATAGATTTAGGATACGCTTACAAAAAATATATGTCCCATTTTAAAAATACCTAAAAAATTTAGAAAAGTTTAGTAAAAATATGCATTGTAATGTCTCCAAATAAATTAAATTTTAGAAAATACCCCTAGAATCACAATAAAAATATTGTTGAATTTATTAATAATATAAAAATGTCAATTTAATTTCCTCATGAAAACATAGAAATTGAAATTGTTATGAAAAGTTGGTCTAAGAATTAAATCCTTTTTCATAACAGATCAATTTCTTAAATTTTTATAATTATCCTTTAAGAGCATTAAATTCATTTTAAAAAGGTTTTGACAAAACAAAATTTTCAACAATTTTTAAAAAAAAAACAAAAAATATTAAAGGTCAATTTTAAAAACAATGGTTAATCTATCTGAAAACCAAAAAATTTTTGGTCCATTTTGAGAAATTTACAAAATCTGATTTTGATATTGGTTAATAAATAAAAAATAATTGCAGGTTTCAAAATGAAAAAATTTATTGACAAAACTATAAAAAATAAAAATCTCACAAAAAATAAGAAAAGTATTGTATTTTTGAACTAAATTAATTATAAAGTCTCCAATTGAAAAATTTAAGGTGCAAAATTAAAAAAAAAAAAATTCCCCAAAAAAAAAAAGAGAAAATTGAGTTAAAATTTAAAAAAAATATTGGAAAGAAAATATACCAAAATGAAAGAGAGAGAAAAGAAAATTAGAATTGAATGAAAGAGAGAGAAAGAAAAAGAGAAAAAGAAAAAGAAGAAAAAAAAGAGAAAGAAAGAAAAAAAAGAATTTACAAATGAGAAAAAACAAAGAAACTTCAAGAGAAAGAAAAAAAAGAGAATTGAATTTTTTAGAAAAAAATCTCAGAGAGAAAATTATTATATAGAAAAAGAGATAAAGAAAAAGAGAGAAAGAAAAGAGAGAGAAAAGAAAAGAGAAAGAAAGAAAAAAGAGAAAAAAAAGATAAAGAAAAAAAGAGAGAAAAAAAGAGAGAAAAAAAAAGAGAAAAGAATTCAAGAAAGAAAAAAAGAGAAAAAAAAGAAAAGAAAGAAAAAAAGAAAAAAAAAGAAAGAGAAAGAAAAAAAAAAAAAAAAAAAAAAATGAAAAAAAAAAAAAAAGAGAGAAAAAAAGAGTGAAAGAAATAAGAGAGAAAAAAAAAGAGAGAAAAAAAAGAGAAAAAAAGAGAAAAAAGAGAAGAGAGAAAAAAAGAGAGAGAAAAAAAAAAAAAAAAAGAAAAAAAAAAGAAGAGAAAAAAAAAAAAAGAAAAGAAAAAGAGTTTCAAAAAAAAGAGAAAAAAAAAAGAGAGAGAAAAAAAAGAGAGAAAAAAAAAAAGAGAAAGAAAAGAAAAAAAAAAAAAAAGAAAAAAAGAGAAAGAAAAAAAAGAAAGAAAAAAAAGAAAGAGAAAAAAATAAAGAGAGAAAGAAAAGAGAAAAAAGAAAAGAAAAAAAGAAAGAAAGAAAAAAAAAAAAGAGAGAAAGAAAAAAGAAAAAAAAAAAAAAGAAAAAAAAAAGAGAAAGAAAAGAAAGAAAAATAAAAAAGAAAGAAAAAAAAAAGAGAGAAAAAAAAAGAGAAAAAAAAAAAAAGAAAAAAAAGAGAAAAAAAAGAAAAGAAAGAGAGAAAAAAAAAAAGAAAAAAAAAAAAAGAAGAGAAAAAAAAAGAGAGAAAAAAAAAAGAAAAAAAAAAAAAGAGAGAAAAGAAAAAAAAAGAAGAAAAGAAAAAGAAAAGAAAAAAGAAAAAAAAAAAAAGAGAAAAAAAATTAAAAAAAGAAAAAAAAAAAGAAAAAAGAAAAAAAAAAAAAAAAAAAAAAAAAAGGAAAAAAAAAAGAAAAGAAAAAACAAAAAAAAAAAAAAAAGAAAATGGAAAAAAAAAAGAAAGAAAATAGAAAAAAAGAAAAAGATGAAAGAAAAAAAAAAGAAAAAAAAAGAAATATTTAGAAAAAAGAAAAGAAAAAAGAATAAAATTAAAAAAAAAAAAAAGAAAAAGAAAGAAAAGAAAAAAGAAGAAGAAAAAAAAAAAAAGAAGAATTAAAAAAAAAGAAAAAAAAGAAAAAAAAAAGAAAAAGAAAAAGAAAAGAAAAAAAAGAAAAAGAAAAAAAATAGAAAAGAAAAAAAGAAAAAAAAAAAAAGAAAAGAAAGAAGAAAAAAAAAAGAATAGAAAAGAAAAGAAAAAAAGAAAAAAGAAAATATTTGAAAATAAATTTAAAAGAAAAATATTTAGAAAGAAGAATAGAAAGAAAAAAATTTTTTTTTAAAAATAGTAAAAAAAGAAAAGAAAGAAGAAAAGATTTTAAAAAAAGAAGAATAGAAAAAAAAAAAGAAAAGAATATAAAAAAAAAAAAAATAGAAAAAGAAAAAAAAGAAATAAAAAAAAAAGGCAAAAAAAAAAAGAAAAAAAAGAAAGAAAAAAGAAAAGAAAGAAGAATGAAAAAATAAAAAGAATTTTATAAAATTAAAAAAAAAAGAACTTAAGAAAAAGAAAAAAAGAAAAAAGAAAAGGAAAAAAAAAAAAGAGTAAAATTAAAAAGTTAGGCAATACACACGCACATTGTTCAGTGAAGCTGAATTTAACTGATTTTTTTTTTTTTTTTTTAGAGAGAAAGAAATGGTATATAAAATGTGAAAGAAACATTTGTTGGAGTACGATGAAATAACCCCCCATCCATCCAAAAAACTATCACAAATAAAACAAGAAAAAAATATTTGTTGAGAAGTCAGACGATTTTGAGAGGAAATGCTGATGTTGATACTACTACTAGTGCTGATGGTGATAATGACAACACTCAGCTCTACAAGTAAAATTATATGTTTATTTCATGTACCAAACACTGAAGAGAAAAGATAAAAAGGACATCAATTTTCTCCGTGATGCCCATATAACAAGTTTCTGGAATAAATTGTTTTGATAATTTTCTTTTGATTGTAAAGGAAAAAAAAATGTGAACCAAACAGAAAAGTCTGAAAGTATTAAATTACTACTATTTTAATTTTATTCCAATATTGTATTGAGAAGTCAAAATTGATTTTTCCTCTTTAATAAAAGAGGGGTTTTGTTCAGAAAAAAAGAAGCTTGCAACTGTTGGGAGCAACAATATAACAATGCCTTGGATTTAGGTACAACTTTTTCTTAAAAAGACAACAAATAAAATTGTTTTTTCTTTTGAGATTGACAAAATATTTCTTTATATTGTCAGTGGAGCAAAGTAACTGAAATGTTGTCTATAAACTCCATTTATTAAAAATTAATTATGATAATTAGTTAAGGTTTTGCTTTTCTGGGTCATTTGCATTTAACATTGGTTGAAGAGAAAAAAAAAAAGTAACATTTCTTTTTGAAAGCCTAACTATAAGTTAGAAATCAAATTTTATTACAACTAAGACTGTCCTTTAACATTTTCCTGCCTGTCCCTAGTTAAACAGGAAAAAAATGAAGTAGATGGTTAAGGAGGGGGTAAAAAAAAGTAGTAGAAAAGGAGTGGATCCTTTTTGGAACTTTCAACCTAGTTGGATGTATGTGGAAGCAATGTTAGGTATTTCCAAGTAAAAACCAACCATAGTGCTTAAACAGTAACAGCAGTAGCCATGATTGTGTGCGTGCTTCACAACAGCATTTAGATCTAATCTTCCAGCTTATACACAATTAGCAAACGAGGACAATAACTTGTAACACTTTTTTCAATTAAAAAAAAGAATATATATATATTATATATATATATATTTTCAATTAGAATTTTACGATTAAACACGTCATACATTTAGAAAAGTATACGTTTTCACTTCAGTAAACAATTAACCTTACGTTTTTTGAATACAATATGGAAAAATGCACTCAACAGAGACATTTTTCATTTTTTGTGTATTTACAAATTTAATATTCTAATAAATTGCATAGTTTTCTGAAACTACTTATACACGCAATAAAGTACACATTCCATAAAGAAATACTGTTAGTGTTACACATCTACAGAATTTTTAATAAATTGTCACTTCTTTTCCAAAGTTATCAAAGTCAAATTCTGCAAAAAGTTAAAGTGCACAGAGAATTCAGGAGACAATATTATTACATTTTCTAAAAAGGAGATACAAACAAGTTTTTTCTATGTTCGTGGCAAGATCAACATTCAAGCTATAAAACATGCACATTTTATTGTTGCTTTAAAAAGGTTTGTTGCATAAACTTGAGCAAAGGCACCTTTTAACTTTTTTAAGTTAGTCTTACTCTTAAATTAGCAGATATCGTCATTATGAACCTTTTTTTTATCTACCCCACTTAACACAGAAGGGATTTCGATTTAAGAAAGATGTATGTAACCTTCTTGAAACAAATTTAATAAAAATGCAGTACAAGTTATGTAACTAACAATCACATTTTTAAACATGTAGAAGAGTGGGCATAGTTTTTTTTTTTTTTAAACTTAGTGGGGGACCAAAAATTAATTAATTCAAACTAAAAATGCTTCAATAATTTCCTATTTTTGTAATAAAGACAAAGGTTATTTTCCTAATCAAATTTATATACTCATTTAAAATAAAAATCAAATTTTATTTTTATGCAGAGACACACATTTTTACAGAAGATACCAAAACTTCAAATACATTTTCATTTTACTTTTTTTACGTCTAAAATATCTCTAAATCAATTTTTAATTTTATTTTAATATCACAAGCGTACTTGTAATTTTTCGACACGAAAAAGTAAAAACAGTCAATTAAACCATACACGCGTACACACAGTCAGCCTTCCAAACACGTGTTCGTTAACATCTTTCAACAAGATATTAAAAAAAGTTAACAAATGAGGAGTTAAGTAAATTAAAACCATTCCCACCACCCTCTCCTTCAACATTCCTGTCTGTCAGTTTGTATGTCTGTGTCTAGTAGACAAAATACTTAATAGACTGACAAGAGAATTTGCTTGCTACCCGCCCGCCAGATCTTTTTCCTCTCCTCATTCCATCCTTAATGTCTGACAGATGCGCCTCCCACTTCTTTAATCTTTTTCCAACATTCATTTCATACTCTATCTTTAACACTCATTTCATAACTAACTTCCTTCCTTCCTTCTTGTTTGAGTTCACATTTCACTAAACATAACCTCTCCCCCTCCTCAGATGCATTGTATTTCTTCATTTAGAATGTTGAAACCAAATCAAAAAGCTGTCATTTGTTCGACTTTGATGACCAAGTTTCATTCAGTGGATACGATTTTATTTCAGGATTTCAAGGTTTGATTGCAATGCAAGAGAATCAAAAAATTAAAAAAAAAAAAAAAAAAAATCTAAACAATAATGCTAAAATTTAACTTTTGTATTTATTGTTGCCTTTTCTTTTTTAAATAGAGAAACTGCGCCGAGTGACACACACAATGTGGAGTTTGGTTACGCAATCATCTGTACGTAAAAAACGTACTTTTAAATTGAATCAAGTACCTTTCTCAAGTAAAAAACATTTTTTTTTTTAAATTCTACTTTGTACACAAATATAATGTTATGGTGATCGGGTAAAGTCTGACTTAGTCTTCACGAAATGTACTAGCATTCCTAATTTTCTAATAATGAAACAAAATTTTAAATGAAGAAAGTAAAGAATATTTTTTTAAAATTGATTGCATGAATTCTAAAAAGTCGTGTAAAAAGGCGATGTTCTATCTTCTTAATTTATTAAAAGAAAAAAAAAAAGAAAAAAGTCATAGCCTCCATCTCCCATTTTATGCGCATTTTTTTAACACAGTATCTTTGAATAATATGTACATATATGATCTTTAAAGAAAGTTTTAAAATGCTTGTAATATCAGATGGTCAATAAAATAATTGTCCACACAATGACATCTGACGCCAATCATTTCCCTATCCCCCACTTTTAGTGAGAATTAAGAAATAGTTCTTTAATACGGTCAGAGAAAGTACAAAGGTAGATATAAGCAGGCGTTACGTGTAGGGTTGACGTGACTCATCTAGTGGAAATAATAATTATAATATCTACTTTAGAAATTATATATGCGAACACACACACACCGTAGTGGTCAGCAATTTCTAAAGCTTTATTAACTGTAGTTATCAATTGCTTGTGTGTTGGATTTTTGTCCCTACCCCACCAAAAACAATCGTGCTTAAATCCAATTATTTATTTAAGCCAGTCTTAATTTAGATTTGCCCTACTCCCCATGTGTGTAAAACTAACTAAAGCGAAGAAATTGGTTCGTTAACTTCTTTCTTTTGCCTTGATGGAGCTAGACCGGTATTGGCACATTTGTCTATATATAGAAAGGGAAAAGAGAGGTTGTTGAGAAGAAGTCATTGACCCTAGCTAGCTAGAAAGAGAGAGAAAAAAAAAAAAAAAAAGAAAAGTCGTTGCCTTGACTTTGGCAAAAATCGACTAAAAACGAAACTATATTGTATGGAGACAACAAAAACATGTTATTGAAGAAATCGATGGGGGGGTGCTGATAATGTTGACCAGAACATTTTTAGCGCTTTTATTTATTCTAAAAAAGTAAATGTCTAAAAAAACACGACCGATATCGAAAACTAAAATCACATCCAAAAATCAACTTGTCTGAGACATTTTTCCTTTTTCAAAAAGGTAAAGAAATAATACGTAAAGATTTACAAACAAGTAATAAAAAAATTGTTCTGAAAGAAAATATATATTTGTTTTACACAAGACTCCCCAAAGTCCCCCTCTACTTACTAATTAGGCATATAATACTAGTAACTAGTATACAATTTATTTTTATGTAACTCTTGACTAAAAAAATTTAAAGACAGAATAGAATGCATACTGTGCATCAATCATACCCAAATATGGATTATTGGATACTGATTAAGTCTTTTCAGGTTAGATAAGAAATTAAATGGAGGAGGGGTATATGACATTTTTTTTAAAGGAATGACATTTCATTTAGAAATGTTTTAAAATGGAAAGTGAACATGCATTGTCCCCTTTTGTACTGCTAATTTTACAGAAGCCAAATAGTATTTTTCTTTTTCTTTGTCAATGTTAGAAAAAAATCGTTTATGTCAGTATTGTAAAAAAGAAAAGTTTACCTAAACATAATTATTCACTCAAAAGAAACAGGCATTTTTATTTTGAAGAAAAACTAAAAGCATCAGCAAAAAAAAAAAAAAAAAATTGTCAAATGTCAACTCTTGCTGACTATCCATCTAGTTAAAAAATCATAAAAAAAAAAAAGTCATGAAAAGAAAAAGAGATGAACAAAAAAAAATTGAGAAACTGAAAAAAAAAAAAAAAAAGTTATTGCGGATATTTTATTTAAGAACATTTTTTTTATTGGAACTTTTTTCTTTTAATTGTACTACACACTAACACCATACTGAATAGTGAATACGTTGTCCTACATTTTACTTATTCACATTGGGGAAGATATTTTCATTACACTTGGCAAAACAATTACTGAAATTAATTCAGTCTTTGAAATACTTTATATTAAATTTTAATAAGCACAATAAAAAATATATAGAGATTATGTAACTACAAAAAATGCAAAGTTAATAGACAAATATAAAAAGGAATATTTATTTTAAAGCAAAATATGATATTATTTATCCTTTTAAATATAATCATAATACAATGTAAATACATTAAGATATTACATAATACACCGCCACCCTCCAAACAGTCATGTAAGCAAATATGTGTAAAATGTACTAAAGTAGAGCACGTTCTTGATTTAAGACAGACTGCAACAAAATTTCCCTGGAGGGCAGGTTTTATAAAAGTGCAACTAAGAAAGGCAACATTTTGATATACAGATCACCACTACCATTATCATAAGCATTTACAGTGGGCATACGTATGTACAAATCTTTACATGCACGTACGTATGAATATGTATGATGTAGGCGCGAGTGCATATATGTAGTGGGGGAGAGTAGTAGCAGCTGCACTAAATCAGTCACAGGAAGTGAATGGCAAGCTGTTTTCTGATTGGTTAATTATTATTTCAGACAAGCATGCTGGGAAGGCCTTGTTTACACAAAGAGTGGTCATGGGTAGACATGAGTTACATCTACAAGTAATGGTGCTTCACCTCCCCCTCAGCGGTAGAGTACTGAGCTCAAGGCCACCAAGTTGGAGGCGGGTGGGTTAGTCTAGTTCTAGTTAATACACATTTTTTACCTAGATAAAAGAAACGTTTTTGAAACCTAATTCAGTGGTCAGGTTTGTGCTTGTAAAAAATGTTACTAACTAAACAAATGAAGTGTGATGACGCTCTATCCAGAAACCATATTGGTAATTTTTTTAAACGCCCAGCTTACAGAGAGGAGGAAATAAAGATGAGAGAGAGAGAGGTACATAAGAAAGAGAGAGCTTATTGTCTCGGTCAAGTCATGTAGTAAAGAAAGACATCCTGAAATGGCTATGTTATGATAATTGCAATAGCGTACCGAACTTGAGATCCGACCAAATTTAAGTTGTTAGTACGAGAAAAATGAAATATCAAAAAGAAAAATGAGGTATCTGTAGTCAGTCTTCTCAAAGTACAAAGTGGTTTTTAAGCAATGGCGAAATAAGTTCACAAGCCTAGTGGGCTTTGCTAGGAAAAGGAAAGCCACCGGCGAAGAGAGAAAAAAAAACAGTGATATGTTATTTTGTAAGATGACTGATTGATGAAGTGTTACTTAGAAATGTCCTCTAATCATTTCATTTAAATTTGTCCGAAATTTCAGAAACAAGTTTCAATAAGCTTGCACTTGCAGAAGTGGTTCCCATTTTAAACTTAATAAATGTGTTGTGTAATATAGCAGGATTTACATTTTTATCTCAAAAACTCGTTAGGATCAGTATTATTATTACTCTTAATGGACATTACTTCACCCAAGTTGAAAAAAAAAAAAAAAAATGCGGCCAAAGTACAAGGGGAGCTATGTCGGTTTCAGGCTGTGAGAGACGTTTAGCTCTCCCCCGCCAAGTCCGCTAGTTTCACTCATGACCCCAAATGCTTGGGCCCGAACATTTTTTTTTTTCATGTAAGTGTGGGCATATGAGTATAGGGGAGTAAGAGCTGAAAATAACAGTAGTCAACAGACATCTATTAAATAGAGGTTATTTCAGTACTTCCTACAGGATATCTTTCATGACCCGATATAATTTTGGACTTTTGGTTGTTCATCATAAAAAGTATATAACCTGGAAGTATTCAAGTTCTTCTTACACAAGAGAATTATTATTATTCTCAGCTATAAAGACAAAGACTCAACGGTCTTGATTTGAAACTTGAGATAACTAAAAAAGCGTTTTGGGTTTTAAATGTTATCTTTAAACTTCATAGTCCAATAATTGCAAAGATTTAGTAGTAGGTGCTTTTGAAAATTGAGATCTGAAGTTTGAAGTTAAATGTTGAGTAGATGAAACTCATTGCTTCAGACTGAATTTTTGGTAAATAGAGAATTAGTTTCAAGCAGCCCATAATTATAATATCATGGAGAGCTTAAAATGTGTATTTAAGTGTGTGTGTGTGTGTATATATATATATATATATATATGCACACACGTTTGAATGTGTGTTTGTATATAGACTCAATGTATGTGTGTGTGCGTGCGTGATTGAATGTGTGTATATATGTGTGTGTGTGTGTGCGTAATTGAATATGTGTGCGCTTGCACGTATGTTTGAATGTGCATATATATATATATATGTGTGTGTGTGTGTGTGTGTGTTTGAATGGGAATGTGTATGCACACGTGTGTGATATCTCCCTGTTTCAATCACTGTAGAAAATATATTACATAAAAACTAACATCAAATTAGGTTTCACTACCTATTTTATATTCTGCTAAACTTAGTAATTTTTTTCCCCCTTTAACACGGATACAGGATAACCCATTTGCATTGTCAGCTACAAAAAAAAAAAAAAATTTAAAATAACTTTTGTTAATTCCAATCAAGTATTTTGTATTGTTACATGTATTGTAAAGATAATTTTGCTGGTGGCTTTTAAACTGCTTAGTTATTCAAATAAAGCTATTTTCTGACCTGAAACTGAGCTTTTCAATGGCCATTAAGCAATGTATGGTATAATAGTATATTATGAAAATTTAATAAATATGAATGAATCTATTTACAAATCTTTCAGATGAAATAGATGACCACGAAAATGTCTAAAACCTATTAAGCTGCTTTCATTATGACAATTTTTCTAAAATCAATTATTACAGCAAATGCAAATCACTGACAGAAATGTGGAGTAAATGTTAAACAAATTTTTCAAAGTTGAAAACAACAGGCTATGCAAAGCCTGTTCAAAATTGAGATCTCAATTCAATTAAAGTTAAGGCAAGGAAACTGACAACAGTAACTGATTTGTTATGGGAACTAGGACAAGGATTTGGCTGGTTGGAAGAAAAGAAAAAAAGTCACACCTGAATGGCAAAAATTAGTGAAGTACTAGGATCATAAATGTAAAAAAAAAAAAAAAAAAATTAAAACAGTTTGTCTCTACAAGTTTTATATATTTATTCTGCATCATTTTTAGTCAATAATGCTATTAATTACATGTGTATTTACAATTGTGTTCTTTAGATTTTTTTTTTTTGTAATAAACAATTCTTGTTCTATACAATTACTCTAAATTTTTTTTTTATGCAAATTTACCAGAGTAGAAATTTTTTCAGGATATTTACTATAATTTGTTTTATGATCGAGTCCACAGAATAGTTGTAAATTTATTTTTAAAGTTTGTTCTCTCTGATTGGATGCTACTTTTGTGTATGTGAGTGTGTGTACACTAAATCCTTTTCATTTTTTTTTTTGTTAAATAAACTTGAAAACAGGGTAGGGGATCAACAATTGTATTAGGTTATAAAAGGGAGGGTTAGGGATCTTAAATTACTGAACACACAAAAAGGTAATATTACCTTTTGCCAATTCCCAGATTAAAAATATGAACCTTTCAAGAGAAACAAGCAACATCTAGCAACGTTATATGTAGAAAAGAAAATGGAATTCACATATTTAAATGGATTAAAAAAATCCATTTAAATATGTGAATTCCATTTTCTTTTCTACTATTCTATCCAATATTATTATCATGTTATTTTTAGTGTGTACTAATGTTTGAGTTGATATTCCTGTTTATTTATTTTTTTAAATAGTGAAAAAAACCACTGGCCTAGAAAATCTTCTCCCATGGCCAAATTGGTAACACCATGCTTTGGCTTAGGAGTGGTTTCCCTGATAGGAAAAAAGTTTAGATTGATGTGAGAGAGGCACATTTATTTTTAGTGGGATCTCTGAATCCAGACCAGCTGTTATTAATTCCAGTGTTTTAAAAAAATAAACAGAAATATCAACTCAAACAAATGTACTCACTAAAAATAATGTGTGAGTGTGTGTGTGTGTGTGTGTGTGTGTGTATATAAAAATATTCATGTTGTTATTAAGAGGAAAGTCCAAAGGAGTTTTTGATTATTGAATTTTATCTTTTTTAGACCTCCCCTGTCAGTGTGGTGGCCAAAAACCACATGGGAAATTTTAGTGTCTTTTTCATAATGAAAAATTCTTGTAAAAATCATGTAATTGTCAGATTTTAATGAAACTTTTAGGACTTAGTCACAAATGAATTAAATTGTTTTAGAAGTTTCATTTTTTTTTTTTTTTTTTACATCTGTTAACCCAGCACTTATTTAATTTTATGAAATTAATTTTTATACTAATTAATGTTTATATTATGTGCAGAATTCCTTTGAGAATTTAAATCAATGTTTTTTTTGTAGAACAGGATACCCAGTTACTGACAATCTGACAGAATTGAAA
>CAHIKZ030003142.1:0-92500 GCA_903632075.3 Acanthosepion pharaonis
TTTAGACTAAACGATATTCATAGTTTTCGTGTTTTCCATGCCAGTCCTTTTTTGTATTCTGTTCAGTTATTTTCTCAATTTTCACCTACTAAATTCTATCGGCGAGAAAGAAAACTATGTTAACGGAGGTAAACGCGAAAAAACACTTGTCCGTCAATAAATAGATTGTCCATTGAAATATGCAGCCAAACGCAAGTCTGTTGCTATTTCTCCATGGCTAAAGGCTTTAACTGCAATGATTGTAGCGAGTATTTCACGCCAAGTCTCCGATTCTTCCCCTCCCTTGCAGCCGGTACAAAATTTACTGAATTTACAGCCTTATATTTTTTCTCTTCAATTTCGGCCATTTTGTTTTCCTTCCCGTTTCTGTCTGGTCGGTGCGTAATTACGTCAATTGTTCAATTTGCGCTTCAGGAGGTAACCTATAACTTCTGTATGAGGTTAAAACATTCATGGTGAATATTCGTCTTAGACCGGACATTGTTACATTTGAAAATATTTTATTTCTTTATGACGTTTTTGCTTTTTTTTTTTTTTTTTTTTTTTTTTAAACGTTTTTTTATTTCTATATTTATTTTTCTAGTCTTTCAGGTTTTGTTTCACAGATTGATGTATATGTTTCTTTTATTTTATACATCTTTTCGCGCTATCTTTATTTTCGTCTGGGATTACAAGTGCTGCTGTGAGCTTATGTGTCTTTTGTAAGAATAACATTTAGTAAACCGAAAATCGAGTTCCAATTCCAATCGGGTTCTTTTTTTATATACAATTACCTGCACTCAAAACCATATTCTTACAGTCTAAAAATATTTATAGACTTTATATCACCTGAAGACCCTCCTGCTTTCCATCAGCGTAGCTAGTATTAACCTTCATCAGAGCGATTCGTTGCACATTCTCTGTCTGACATTTCTCGACAGACATGAGATGGAAAGTTGATATTGAATCTACTGCTACGTTTACTTCTAAGAGATTTGGTTGCAGGACATGGTAGATAATTTTCTCCCAGAGTCTTATGTTAAATATTTAAAATTCTACCATTTTTTTCATGCTATAAATATTGCCAGCACATATGTTCCGGTGCTCTTTCGGTATATTTAGAAATTCTTGGCCTATTCGAAAGGAATATTATTGGTCCTAACCTGGTATCTCGGCTTCAGTCACCTTCCCACCAAATCATAATGTAGTTTCCCTGTGCCTTTTTCTATACATACGTTAATTGTAACTGTTTGGATAGAACTCTTCGCTATGTTACCAAGAATTTATGAATAAGCGCAAGACTAGAATAGCGCCAACACAATTAAATTGTCTAGAAACAACCGTAAGTTTTATGTTAACAGTTTTCTTGAACTTATTGCTTGTGTAACCCTGTACTGCTCCATCATACTTCCCAGCAAATTTTTCATCAGAAATATTAACATAATGTCATTATCTACTAACTTCTTGATTTTCTTCTATTGTTCTCGTTTCTGAGTAATGTTTCTGTTTTTTCTTATTCCTTTAGACTCGTAAACCTTTATATTTAGGTGGCTTACTGCCTTAGATGGTGATATGATTAAAAAAAAATAAAGGAACGTCAATCGGCAAGATTACGTGACCTGTATTTTCAGGGTGACAAATATACGTTTTATTTGATTTCACAGGAAGAAAGATTATAACATCACAAAATTCACGCAGCTGGCGGAGAATAAAGAAAATATACTTATTTATTAAAGAAAATTTTAAAATGGTGGTATTTGATCACTTGGAATGCAAGATGCTGTAGTCTTCTATGTGCGGATGAATTGTAATGGATATTTGACTCTCAAAATTGGAGAGCGGAGTTCCAGTTCCTGTCAGGTTCGATATATTTATTTACATAATATCCTTGGCAATGGTATGAATTTATCTCTTCTCCCTCTAGCATTAATGACTTGTTTTAGGAAATCGCCAAAAATATTCTTACTGTCTAAATATATTTTCTGGCTTTAAGTAAACCAGAAGTGGGTTGATAAGCTGTAAAAAATAAAACAAATTTTAATTTGCTTTCAGGCTAGCGTTAATCTGCAAAAAAAATTAAATGCAATGGTAATCTCTGTCTTCAGTCCTCCTGATTAGGCTTCTTTTTTTTCCTGTTCAAGATTAACGCTGCTGTTCCTAATGTTTTCTGCACTCAGGTAAAACCTTTGTGTCTTTTAGGCTTTTACTATTTTTGGTATTCAGACATCCAATTATGCTTTTTCAATCTCGAGGTATATTCTCGGCAATGATTTAGATTTATTTTTTTATTGTTCGACTCATCTTTTGATTAATGGTCAAACCATTTCTCTTTCTCAATAGTGTCGTGGATATTTCGCATTTGCTGCAAATATCTTTTTTGATTTGACTCTGAAGGCAAAGCAACAAAGAGTAGCACACCTTAATGTAATGTACAAATATATCCACCTCGAGATTGATATTCAGCATGGCAAACAGTTAATAAAAGTACCAGACAACAAATTTTCATTGCTTCAGAAGAATCCGTGTCTTCATGAATAGTGAAGTGTTATATAATTTTAATGGTTGGGGGGGTAATTCTTCGGCACAAAAATCACTATAAATGAACTGCTATCGGATTGAGAGCATATTAGTGATGTATCTTCTGAATGATTTAATTTTAGGAAGGCAAATAATAAATTCTGCCTTTAGTCCTGTCCCTACGTTAGATATCGTTAAAAGATTTTGTTCTAGACATCGTCGATATAAACGGACGATTCTATTATTATGCTTTTGGAAAAAAGATTCACAATTTTCTTACCAGAATCTATGGTGTTTGTCTGATATATATATATATATATATATATATATATAGTCATTCACAGATAGACTATTCGTGACTCATCAGTGGGACTAGACATCCGACCGCTTCAGGCTGGGTTCGACGCCAACAGCAGAGAAAGGAATTTTGGCGTATTTATTTTTTTTAAGCACACTAGTCACTCCATAGAACTCCAATCCTGGCTAGGAGAAGTCTTGCATTATCAGCAGTAATAGTAACTGCTTTACAAAATTCTCCCTTAATCCCCATGGTGCTCGAGAGATTAAATTATTTTTATCGAGAGCCAACATCGTAATCCATAGACAGACTGTTTTATTTGTTTCACAGCTCATCAATGTGGATAGACATCCGATCGCTTTTGGCCGGGATCGAAACCCGACTGATTTGGTATTAATCCGCAACGTTATCGATCCTGACCTGGCAAACTGTTTTGTCACTTTCCCACCCGCCGTGAAGGTAACATCTCTTTGTTATGCCTATAAACATTTTCACGGGAATTTTATAATGTGGGGGGGAAGGCTGGTCTCCATCTGTCTCATAATTAAACATAAGCTAGCCACAATCACTGACCCAAACGTACTACAGTATTCCTTACACGAAAACATTCTTTATTTACCATTTCCCACACAGCCACCATAATACCTCTACAGTCTCTAAGAAGTTCTAACTGGTCCCTATATGTACAATTTGGTCTGTTGGGGTGAGAGTAAAATAACTCATAAAAAAATAAAAACCCCAGTAAAATATTTGCAATGATTACAATTTTACATACCAGAGACTAAACAAAATAGTTTTTAGTAATTAAAAAATCTACTTAATTGTGGCAGAAACATCAGTTAAATGAACAAAATTAATGCAAGTCTAAGTAATTTAAAACAATCATTCGACCAACCACTTGCTCAAAACACTTCACAAACGTAAGCGAAGTAGTAAAGTGGCTGATAATTCTCATAGTTTCTCTGTTGAAACCGTTAGATATGACCGTAAGTTCTATGCTAATATGTTTCTTCTTTTTACACTTCTCATGTGAAACTCTCTTCCAGTTTCTAATTTTCATCACATATGATTAAAAAACTAAATGTGACATCAGTCGCAGTCAACAGTACTGCTTTTCGTTATACTCACTGTTTCTTTTTCAGTCTCAGTGTAACTCCTTGCGTGTAAGACTCTAAAATCAAAATCTTCCCGTTAATCGTACCCGACAGATCTTTCCGCTTTCTATCATCATGGATGATGCTAACCTCGAGGAGTGTGACTCGTTGCGGCTTCTCAGGATAACGTTCTCAGCTGACATGAGTGGAAAAACTATATTGAATCATTGCTAGTTAACAAAGTTAGAATTTGGTGCACTGTGCTTGAATATTGCTGTCACATATGCTCCGGGCCCTGAGCCATTTTACCGTGCGCTCCTTGATAAATCAAAGGCCTTAAGCAATATTATTGGCCCAGATATGGCGGCTCGGCTTCAGTCACTACCCCACCGTAAGGTTCTTCTCTGTGTCTTTTCTATAAATTGTTTCATTGCAATTGTTCAGATGAGGTGGGTGAATCTTGCGCGTTTGTGTCATGAAAAGGGCTGACCTTGAGTAAATACATTGATGCAGTTAGACATCAGGATATTGCTCTTTCTGGTTGAACGGGCAACCCTTCCTGAAAGTAGGCTAGGTTAGGGTTTAATTTTTTATGCTTTGGTTTTTTACTATCAATTACCTAAGCTGGGTATGTATACTCATTGGCCCTTTTTATACCTGTTTTTCTTAGTTTAATTCCCATCCCCTCCTTGTTGGGTGGTCAGTGATATCAGTTCGCTGGTGGATGCAGGGGGCGCTTTCGTTTTCGCGTGAGTGTTTTCGTATTTGTTGTTGTGTTTGAATGAGTGCGTGTCAGTGTGAGTGTTTGGGATGAATGAGTGTTTTATATTATAGTCCCGCATTGATTTCGGCCAGTTAACTGATGTTTCTGCCATATTTAGTGATTGTGGGGTTTTATTATTAATATTTATTTTCTTTAGTTTTTCTTGTAAATAGTTTTGTATTCATATTGTAAAATTGATTGGGGCTAGTTTTTAGAACTGTTGTATTATTCCCCTCCCCACAGACATTTAACTATTTTCCTAGAGACAGTGATGGTATTATAGTGAATGCGTAAAAAGGTACGTATGAATGTGTTGTTTTAGTGTAAGGAATATTGTTCTTACGATTGGGTCAGTGTTTGTGCTATCTGAGTTATTGTTAAGACAAAGAAACCGTCCGTTCCTGATCCCCCTTCTGTATATTGCCCACATTTCTGTATTAAAACAGAATAAATATTGCTCTTCACTATGGTACTTTAGGCTTTTTTAATTCAAGCGCAATTTATACTGGTGCTAAGATCTCATCAAATTTGCATTTGAGCTGTTTAGATTTAACCGCAAATTCTATACTAAGAGTTATTTTTCTCACTTCTTACTTGTGGAACTACCTTTTCGCTATTACTTGCTTTGCAGCTGGCGTTAATCTGCAAAAAAGTTAAATGCAAAATATCAATCGCATTCTACAGTCCTCCTGATTACGCTTTTTCTTTTCCTGTTCATGATTAACGTCGCTGTTCCTAATTCTTCTGCACTCGGTAAACACTTTGTGTCTTTAGGTTTTATCACTTTTTGCATTCAGACATCACTATGCTTTTCCAATATACAGTGTGCTATCATCCGTTAGTTTCAGGCATTGATAAAGTCTAACCATTACTGATGCTATTTGACACCTGCTCAGGCATGGTTTTTTGACTGTTCCGCCCACAGAACACACATACTGCAACTATGCTAGACGGACATTAATTACAGTTTCTCGAGGGAGGGCGTATAGTAAAAGGTAACCTTGAATCCCAAGCTCACAACGACATGTGGCGTTTGAACTATTTCGACTAATTTGGTTCTCAAGCATTTTCAAATAAAAACGTTGGTATCGTCATCTGCTTAATAAATCGACCCCGGTACGATTCGATCTCATTGACAGACCGCTAACATTCTGATAAATCGAGCACACCCCACTAAACATATATGCAATATAGTATATCATCATAACAAAACGAGCAGCTTGTCTGTCTTGTATAAATGCTGATGATTCATCTTTTTTGGTTCTGGCTTTAGGTAAATTTCTGACACGTAAATGAACGTATTAATGATCAATAGCTATAGGAATCTTTGATTTTTGCAACCTTGATGAATATGGTTATGACATTATCTATGGTCTCGACATTGGTCCCAGTGACTTTATTAAACCAGATAATGAATGCTTCTAGATATCTATAATTATCTGTTGTCATCTTATTTCCCAGCAGTAAGCTCGATTTGTAGGCCTGGGCAGATTTCAGTCCAACGTTAGCATTTCTAAATGTGCAATAATTTTACAGTTACGGGGGCTATTATAGGAAGCTTATTTGAACTAAGTGGGTAAATAAGATTAATAGCTAAACATATTTTCAATTGAAAATCAAGTTCATATTTTAGTAAAGTGAAGCGCCCTTTTATTTGGGATTTCATATTCACAGATCATATTCATAAATGCTAATGCTACTTTTTTTTAATTTCACCTCAAGAAAGACGTTAATGCCATTAAGAGACAACGGGTTCAGGATGGAAGAAAATTTAAAAGAAAATAAACTTTAGGTCAATGCAAAAACAGGTTTCTGGGGAGAAATAAATGACGATTGACAATAGCATTTAAATTTATGAAGATTGCGTGGAAAAATAATTTATATAAAACGTGGTACCAATCTTTTATCTAATGAAATACATGATAATTATCTAAATGTGGAACATATGTGGACACTTACGGTTATTTTATATTTAAAGTTTTCCAACTATTGAATAAGTTTTGTATGTCGGATTAAAATTCTGGATACTCCTAAGAGCCGTGTATAATGGGGAACTGAGCTATCGTTGCTTTCTAAACACTTTGTATTCTTCATAGATCTTAGTAACGTTTATGTTTTTACTCTCCCTTATAAACCCTCATTTGCCATTCATTTACACTATCTAAAAGGTAGAGTTGGGACCATTTAACCTCAGAATTCGTGAGAGAATTAATCTCCAATTCGTACGCATAGTAATGGCAATGTTAATATTAATCGTTTAATCAAGAAGCATAGGGCGAAAAGCTAGTGACATTTTCAGTTAAAATCTATGAATTCTTTTCTCTTAAAGCAACATCACTTTTACATCTTGATTGTGTCGTTATTTTCTTTTGGGGATACATTTGTTATACATTTAAGTTCTGAATGTCTTCAACTGAAAACGCCTAAAGTGACATCATGTATAATGGTTAAAGAGAGAAAAAGACTGCACTCGATGCATAAAATATTATGCATTTTTATATATACTATTATTTTTACACATATCAAATATTTTATACATACTTAAGATACAGTTTCCTGTGGTGAAAGATATTTTATTTAATCTGGGTTGTTTATGATAGACTGATTGTTATGTGCATGAATCGTACTAATATTTGCCAAGTGACAAGAGAATGTGGTGCACATGATGCCAATGTAAGAATTTAAGATTGTTTCTTTTTTATTGTCAATACAGGAGATGCACTCTTCTAGAGAATATGGTAATTCTTGACCTACATTATTTAACTTGGGGGATTTATGAGGTTCTGAGTTATAGGTAATAATTAAGTTAGATGTTTTAACTTTTTATAGTACATGATAAATCTAAGGTGTTTTTTTTTTTTGATCATTAAGTGATATATACTGGCAAATGATGTTTTAATGGGTTTTTTTATCTTGTTTAAAATTAGGTGCATCTGGTTATGATATGATAATTAATGATGTTTTTATTTTTGCTTATATCAAATGTAATTGCTTGTATTATATTTTTTAAAATTTTGTTAAGTATAATTTTTGTTTGTTGATAACATGGTTGGGGAAGTTATTGTTAAAGGTTGTTTAATGTTGCTTAATTCTTTATCATCTTGGGTATGATGATAAGCTATAGAAAAACCACTGATTGGGAGATAAGAGGTTTGGAGGAGGTGGAACCACCTCTTAACTGCTGTTATTCCCAGGTCCATCCTGATCCAAGGTGTGATAGCACCTGTTAGAATCCCAGCTATGGGTGAAGAGTGAATCACCAAACAAAAATCAACAGTACATTTTTAAAATAAAATTATCAACAGTACATTTTTATAATAAAATTACCAGCAATAAGATTTGTTAAAGTAAAATTACCAATATATTTTTATAGTAAAATTACCCATAGAGGTTGATATGTGACTAAACAAAATCAACCAACCAACTTAGTTCATTATGATATAATGTATCAAAAGACAAAATTATTTTAGTATGGTTAATCATGTTTTTATAACAGCTATTTTGAGTCTCAAATCAAGTTCATTACATTCACTTACATGTATAAGAATTAAATCCTATATTTTTTTCAACCAATAAAATCCCATCAGAAGATTGTTTGATAAACAATTATTACAAGGGCAAAAACTGTCAAAATATTTATGGATGTAGTTGTAGACCTACCATATGTTATTTTTGGACCATTTAGAAAATAACAATAATAATTCCCTTCACCACTCCCACAAATTTGAGAAAAAGATTTTCTCAAGCCAGTGCAAAATTATTTTCTAACCAATAAAAACTTTGTATTCAAAAAGTTCACACCTTGGTTTTGATTTTCCTTACAGATATAAAAATGGAAGCCTACTGTTTCTCAAGGTTCACAACAATTTCAAAAGCCAGTTGATCTACATGTGCATACACACACAATGGAAGAAAGACAGCCAGCAGCCACCAACTAAAGCTTTGTCCATGCACAAAAAAAATGGATTAATAGCAGCCACTGACTAAGTCTTTGTCTATTAACAAACACATTAGTCTGACCGCCATAAAGTAATTCTGTCCACACATTTCACATCATGTTAAGAACATTTAATTACTTGATAAAACAAACTTCACTGCAAGAAAAATTGAGCATTTTATTGATATTGTATATTTTTGAAAAGCATATATAAATATAATGACATTCTGTTTCTACTTTTCCTCTAGAAAATAACCTTTTATATGTTCTATTTAAAAGATGTGTTATTGTTAGATTTTTGGAATCCAGATACTCAGATAGCAACAAAAACCTGGGTAAATGGATCCCAACATGTGAAAATATCCTTGGGAAAGTTACAAATCAATTTCTTCTTCTTACAGCTATGGGTAAATAGTCCTATGCAGGCACCCTGGTCTTTGATGAATAGGGGTCTTGGACAGGTTATGTATTGTGTTACCTGCCCATTTATTTTTGGTCTGCCAACTGGAGGCTAATTGAGCTTTCCTATTCATTCTTACTTCCGGCATTCTTAGCCTTACTACTTCTGGCCATCTTGGATCCTTACTTGTGGCTGTAGAATAACAATACAATAAACAACACTTACCGGCGTAAGAGTCCCTGCTAGCGTCCAGCTGGCAGATAAAAAATAAAGCAGGTTGTAACTTAATACAAACCCTGCAAACTAACTGAGAAATCAAGCTGGTATTTATATAGAAATACTTCCACCAGGTACCAGCAGCCAATCACAGCCCAAGCAATGGACTATCCCACTTTAGCATAATGAGATGCTCCATTGCACCATAAATAGCTCTCTTTCTCAATGTTGAATTAGTATTCACTCAGCTTGCTCCACAACTGAGTGTTTATCTTGACCACGTGATTGTTCGACATGGCGCAGTGAACAGGATACGAACCTGTGAGGGAATAACCCATTAGATTTCGAATCTAATAAAAGACATCACCCACAAAGTAAAAATCGTGGATGACACCCTACTCTATGACTCTGACATCGAAGGAGCCTTTTTTCACACCTTCGATTTTCTCCTCCATTGTGCAAAAAACGGCATCGTACTAAATAGAGAAAAATTCCAATTTTGCCAAGACACGGTGCAGTTTGGGGGCCTCCAAATTACATCTTCTGGTGTAACCCCTCTAAATTCATGCTGGAGGCAATATTAAGCTTCCCAATACCAAAAACGCTCACCGATGCCAGATCATGGTTTGGGCTGGTCAACCAAGTCGCTTGGGCATACTCACTGAGCCCAGTCATGCTTCCATTTCGTGATCTCGTAAAACGAGACTCACACTTTACATGGAATAAAAGCCTTGAGGATGCATTCCAGCATTCAAAGAAGGTCATAGTTGACTTAGTCCGAAAAGGCATCGCAACATTTCAAAAGAACGAATAACCTGCCTTGCCCCAGATTGGAGCAAAGACGGAATGGGCTTCCTACTTCTGCAGAAGTATTGCTCATGCACCACTGACAAAGCTCCAGTTTGCTGCCCTGAAGGTTGGCGCCTGATATTTGCTGGTAGCAGATTCTGCATTGATGATGAACGCAGATATGCACCTATTGAAGGCGAAGCAGCAGCAATTGCGTGGGCATTGGAAAAATGTCGCATTTTTTGTAATGGGTTGCCTGAATCTCATAGTGGTTACAGATCATGAACCACTAAAAGGATTATTCGGAGATAGAGACCTTAGTAAAATCCAAAACCCCCGATTATTCAGGTTAAAGGAGAAAACCCTCAGGTACAGATTCCCCATTCAGCACTGCCCTGGGAAATGGCACAGAGCCTCCGATGCTGTCTCTCGTAACCCAGAAGACATCTCACAGGCACTCCTAAATGTATTCACTGCTGAACCCTCTCAATCAGACATCATAGAGTCTGACAACATGGATGACTGGGTCAAATCAACAACCTTATTAGCAACATTCGGTGCAAATGACAACCTGGAGCTCATCTCACCAGACGTTATCCGTGCGGTGGGACGCAGCGACCCGCAATACAAAAAAAATTAATTGAAGTAATACAAAACGGATTCCAAAGGACGCGCATCCTCACTGCACCTGAAATCCGCGAATATTGGGAAGTGAGGCACCGCCTAAGAGTTGACGACGGGTTAGTGCTCTTAGATCAAAGAATTGTTATCCCCACCTCACAACGCGCAAAAAATATTACATAGCCTACATTCTGCACACCAAGGCGAAGTTGACATGAAGGCACGTGCCAATGAATCTGTTTATTGGCCCGGGATGAATGCTTCAATTCGTAACATTAGAGCAGGTTGTACGTTCTGCTCAAAAATTGCCCTGAGTCAACCAAAAGAGCCAATCAATTTGACACCATCTCCTGATTGGCCATTTCAGCAAATCGTCATGAACATCTTCCATATTGGAAACAATGGTTACTTAGCATGCGCTGACAGGTTAACAGGCTGGCTGAATCTATACCACTTGAGCCACGGAGAAGCTAATGCCTCAAGGATTATTTCGATTTGCCGAGACATATTTCAAACCTACGGCGCTCCTGAGGAACTCAGCAGTGATGGTGGGCCACCCTTCACATCTCTTCCATTCAAGCAATTTTTGCAAGACTGGGCTGTTAAACAAAGGTTATCATCTGCTGGTTACCCACAATCCAATGGTCGAGCAGAGCTCGCTGTCAAAACAGCTAAGAGGATCGTAAATGGCAACACAGGAGCCCAGGGATCGTTGGATAATAACCGTGCAGCAAGAGCCATCCTCCAATACAGGAATACGCCCATTCAAAACATTGGGCTATCCCCTGCTCAACTACTACTCCACCGCCGACTACGTGACTACATACCATCCCACCCCACACTCTATAAGCCACACGCGAATTGGATAACCGCAGCCCAAAATCGTGAGATAAGTCTGTCCCGGCGGAACGCTCGTCTCATAGAGAGATACAACAGAACAGCACACACTTTAAACCCCCTTCAAAAAAGGACAAATAGTGGCACTACAAAGACCAACAACCCGTCGATGGGACACAACAGGTCAGGTCATTGAAACCCTCCCCAACCACCAATACCGTATCAGAGTTGACGGATCAGGTAGAATTACCTTACGAAATCGCCGATTTCTCAGGAAACTGGATACACCAACAATTCCAGTTCCAAGACCTAGTGCATTACCTGAGACCCCTACACCAGTGCCACAAACATTCGACGCTGGAATACCATCAAACACTGCTCAGCCGTCTACAATAACACGGACAAAACCCCTCGGGCATTGTCCAGACTACTTCCACACAACCAGCCAGGTTTAAAGGAACAAAGGCCACTACCAACACGCGATGGGGGAAAGGAGATGTAGAATAACAATACAATAAACGACACTTACCGGCGTAAGAGTCCCAGCTAGCGTCCAGCTGGCAGACAAAAATAAAGCAGGTTGTAACTTAATACAAACCCTGCAAACTAACTGAGAAATCAAGCTGGTATTTATATAGAAATACTTCCTCAGGTACCAGCAAGCAGCCCAAGCAATGGACTATCCCAAGCATAATGGACTATTCCCATAAATAACTCAATCAGCTTTAGCCTCAATAATGAGATGCTCCATTGCACTAATAAATTGATGAGATCTTAACTCCAATCAAGTATTGCTTTATATTCAAAAGGTCTAGGTACTATAGAGACGAACTCAACCGAACAATTACCATGAAATTATTCATAGAAAAGACACAGGAAGGCAGCCTTACGGCGGTGGGAAAATCACTGAAGCCGAGCCGCCAGATGAGGACCAATAATATTGCTGATTATCCTTTGGATTTTTTCAAGGAACACATGATAAATAGCAGGGGCATTGGACCATATGCGGCAGCAATATTCTAAGCATCTTCGAATGGCAGTCTTATAGATATGTATGATAGATTCAGTGGAGAACCACAGGGAAACAACTTTCATAGGAGTTGACCTAGCAATGGATTCCATATAGTCTTTCCAATTCATTCCAGCTGAGAACGCTAGCTCGAGAAGACGCAACCAGTAACTTTTCTGGGGGTGGGGTAGCATTAGCACTGCTAAGAAGGGTGTAACAAATGATTAATGGAGATAAATTAAGTTTTGGACGTTCCAGTTAAGAACGAACTTAAGGTTGTTTTGAACATCGGTTTCCATTTTGATGTCTTAGCGAAACTTCGTTTAGCGCAGCAAATTCTATTCAACTTCCTTCTCTCCTATATTGACTTTGTTATAACTGATACATACACCGAATTATTCAAAAATTTAGATATATACTTATTCCGTGAAATGAAATTTTATGATGAATTCAGTGAATGGGCAATCGTTGGATTCATTTCAGTTCCAGATCATAGTTTTTGTTTTGAAAGGCTTAATCTTATATTTAGTCATATTTCTCGAAATATTTGATAGAGAATGCTGAATTACTTTTCAAGGTACTTCTTATCCAAAATATGAATACCTATGATTACATTGAACTCGGGGGGAGGAGCAAGAATGGGGTTTTCTATTAGTAGATTCGTTTGGAATATGGTATATGATACTTAACCCTAGAACACTAACCATGGGTATAATATACCCAGCGCAAATTTTCCTATTTTTTAATTACAAATTTCAGTACCTTATTTTCTTACCTAAATAATGTTTTTCAGTTCCTATTAATGTTAACTCAAAGTACAAAGGTTGAAGTGCCTGCATGTAAAGTATTTCAAATAAAGATTTATATTTATTTATTTATTTTTTTTTTTTTTGATATTTTCAAAATCGGGTATGATATAGCCATGGTTAGTAGTGGTGTAACTTTAATTGATGGTTAGTGTTCTAGGGTTACAGAACTGTCCATCTCTTGACGCATGGGCTTATATATGTAACGTACATAGTCTAGGAAACGATTAAATAGATTGGGATTCACACTTTTGCTTTTTCACACTACTCATGATCTTTGAAATGTTCCTATATTAGTGTCCTCGCCAGACATGTATCATTTTATGAACTAATATAGTTCATCAATCAAATGTCGTCCTACCATGGGCGGCGGTTTCTAATGTATGTGAAGAAGTAGTCTCTGTTGATGTTATCATATGTTGCTGCAAACATAGCATCTATATAATTATCTGTTGGAAAGCTTTGTAATTTCCTGGAGTTTGTATGATATATATGACATCATTTCACCTCATAGCAGAAGGAAAAGCAAATTGTGTTGAGATGAGTTCGCTTTTATAAAACAGCGAGGGCCTAGTTAATAAAATGTTGCTTAGTACTTTCACCATAAGGGATTCGATTGATATACCTCTGTATGTTTGAGTGTCTTGAAGTCTTCTTTTTTTTTGTAGTGCGGTAATGCTCCTTTTTGTGCGACGCATTTCTGGTCACAGATTCCCCGCATGAAACTGAGAAACTTATTTTTCAATTCGGGAAGAGGGTATGTTATTTCCCAATGTTCAGCCCCAATATAGCGTTATTATACTTTAGACATTTTTTCATAGATTTCTTTACTTATTGTTAATGATAGAAGGCAGTATTTTGTAATGATGGTCTTAATACAGTAGAATCCCTCATATCTGGAATCCCTCATATCCGAAATCCCACATATCCAGAACCCCGCATATCCGGAGATGGTTTTGATGTATATATTTGAACTATTTGGGTGATATGTAACTGATTTGAGATTTCTGTTTACAGGAAATTTACTTTGTATAATTGCTTATTTTACCCTAATGGTTTGTATTAGTGCAAAAGATGGTGGGAATAAGAATAAAAGAACATCCTTGAAGTTACCGCAAAAAGGGAAAATTTTAAACAGACTAGACGCTGGTGAAAATTCATTGTAACTAATGGCTTAGTTCGCAATGAAAAAAATCATTGTGATGAAACCTGGACTGATATTGAAAAAGCTATTGAAAAGGTTGTCAGTTTTATGGAAAGAAAGCCAGCATTCAGCTATGACGATTGCAATAACGCACGCAGAGTTAAAAAGTGTCTTTCGTTTAAAAAATTTCAAGAACAAAATCAAAACGAAATGCGGAAAAAATTGAGAATGACATTAGAAGAGAAAGAATCATCATACAACAGCCATTTAAAAGTACTCGTTACATGATTTGTTTTGCATACGTGGCAGACTTAATTTAATGAAATTTCATTAACATTATATAATTTATTTCTTGTTCCTTAAAATCAATTCCGTTATGTTTCACTCACCATTAGCTTATTTTTTTACTATAAAACGCTGACAATAAATGATAAACCTGATTTAAGTTCTTTTATCTATTTTAGGTATGTTCTATTTCATAATTAGATTAGTGTGGCCAGGGTTAAAATGTGACTTAAATGATTTTTGAGAAACGGACATTTCTTGTTTTGGTTCGTGTGTATGATGTAATTGTGAATTTTCACTTTTATCAACATTTTAATGCGTACACTATGACCTTGCCCCGTTAATTTGTTTTCCATTTTTTTTAGATATTAGTTTCTTAGAGTATTAACTAGTGAGAGAAAAAACTTGAGCTTAAATAAATTATCTTTTACCAGAGATGATGGTCTTTTAAAATGGCTGTGAAGTATTTGAATGCGTATAAAATAAGAAACAACAAAAGTTCGTTCATTGTTGAAGTGTTATGTTATGTTCTCCTATTATATCATGATACGTATGCAGTAGAATAGTTTCCGGAGTTGTCAATCTATGTGTTTAAAAACAGGCCAGGATGACTGCAAGCATGTCTTGACTATCCGTACTGATAATATTCAGTTTTTGGTAATAATATTTAAATAAAATAAAAGAGAAATACAATATGAACGTTGGACAATTTATCCACATTTTTTATCCGGATGCGAAATAACTTATTCTAAATTTGGAAAAATGCAATAAAAATAAGCATTTCACAGAGATGAAGTTTGGCTACGTGACTTCGTTTTACACGTGACTGGAATTTATCGCATAATTGCATATTCGAAAAGGTGACATTTCAAAGAATCTTTCCATATGATTCGGGCATGCATTATAAATTTTAAATGCTTTAGGTTAAAAGTGAATTGCAATAAGGGAACATCTCCGTCATTATATCATGTGTTATTGTAGATATCAGACACAATATATGATATAATGACAAAAAAGTATTTCTTTATATATATATATATATATATATGATTTTAAATGCGCAGTACTTAGCGGAAAATGCTCAATATCAGTGTTAGAGCTGACATATTCAGTTGTACGGATATGAGTTTGTGACCCTGGGTTTGACGCTTTTGTGATCATCAGACAAAATGTTTTATGTTTTAAGGATTTATGTTTGTATTTCATTATGTTTGGTTGTGAGAGGGGGAATTTTTGTGATTTTTTTCGAATGACACTCTCACACACATAGAAACACATACATACAGTTGGACGCATTTTAGCTCACATAAACACACCCATATAAACAATAGTTGTTTCACTTTGATAGATCATGCCCTCTTTTAAATTTAAACTAATGTTAGTATTCGTCTGGATATATCGAGTGGAGAGAACATTAAGAAAAATAAATTAGGTGTCCCTAATCTACAGCGTTTCTCGATAAAAATTTCTAACTGACGTTTGTTGTACTTATCTTTTCCTTGGTGTTATAAATTGAAATTCTGTATATATATATATATATATATAAAGAAATATAGTCTTAAGGTGTGCTATATTTATGGGATAAAGTGCTCAATATCAGAGATAGAGCGTGTGTAAATATAAAAGTGAACATAAGTCAACACTTATAGGCAACAGTCTGTTTCGATGCATATAGCAATCGAAACAGACGATGTCGCATATAAGTGTTGACTTCTATGTTCACTTTTATATTTATATATATATATATATGTAGTCATTCACAAATAGACTGTTTCACTGTATCACTGCTCTTCAGTGTGGCTACACGTCCGATTGCTTTAAGGCGGGATCGAAACTCGTTCGATTTGGCATCAGTCTGAACTCCTACTCCTAAGCCTTCAGTGCATGGCAGAGTGAAAGGGAAATTTTAGCGTTTTCTATACGAAATATACAGTGGCTAAGAGAACTGAATTCGCATTCATAGCTGCGGCGGACACTATTTTTATTAACTTTACCCTTTTCTCTTGAGAGCTCTATCGAAGGGTCCCTGACAGCAGACACACGCACAAACGCACAAATATATTGTCAGTCCATGTGCGTTGTGTTTTTGCTCGTGCAGTGTTAACGTTTGCTCAGTATTTTCTACAATTAGTATACATGAATGGGGTCGTTGGTTTCTTTCCTCATTACATATGAGTAAATGTCCTCCTAAGAGTGTAAATGCAAGAGGTTGAACGATGGAAAAGCGTAGAGGAGTTGTGTTTGTTCGGCGATATAGAAAAGCCGTTCGCGAAATTTGATACACATCTGAAAATTACCAATAAAATGAAATCAATGAATTCAACTCCCGGATGGCGCCCTACGAATAAGAAGGATATTACATTTCATCCATTTTCACAATATTATCACCGATGTGGTCATGAATATTCACTTGTCAGAAGTGCCGACACGTGTCAACAAAATTCAAATATGTATGAGTAAGAGCTGTTCGCTTGGGTATAAAGATACGTAGATACGTTAATAATTTCTCAAGTTTGAGAAAGAAAAAGTATTTCTCTTATAAAAGTATATTTCATTTTCAACATAATCTTCGTCTAAGGGCAGAGTTCAATGTTAACTGTTAATCAGGAAGACTGATGTTTACACGATAATTGTTTAGCTTTAAATAATTAGCAACGTGTCAGAATACAGAGCTACTGATTCGGTCTCATAGATAGATAGATAGATAGATAGATAGATAGATAGATAGAAAAGAATACATAGAATTGGTTTGGTTTGTTTTACCGCATATCAACCTCAATGGGTTATTTAATGCCAAAATCTAAATATGTTGAACGCAGTCGTATGCCTTCAACTACATATAAAATGTCACTCTACGATAAATATGTATTGATGGTCAATTTTTAATATAAATAGTATTGCTGATATTTATACTATAAAATTGTATTTTTATACTTTAACAGATTTTGATTGCAGGTAATGTTTTTATCAAAAATGTATTGCTGGTAATATTTCTTCTTTCAAAATTCATTGCTAGTAATATTTTACAAAAAGTATTGGTGGTATCAAAACCTATTTTTACACTTTCATTGTGTTTTGACCCCAGTTTTGGAGTAGGTTAACTATTTGCTCATAGTTGGGACCCTAACAGGTGCTACCACCCTGGATCAGGGTGAATCTGGGAACACCAGCAATTAAAAAGTGCTTCCACGCTCCCCAAAACCTCCTCAACAGAGGCCTTGCTGTTGGATATAGTTTATCGTCTTAAGAAGGACGTGAATTTAGTTTATGGCCATACCCAGGACGGAATTCATAGGTATGTCTGTGTATGTTTATAGAGCATGATATTATTTTGATGCGGAAATGTGTCAGAATAAAAAGTTACTAATTCGCTCTCATAGATACATAGATAGTGCTATGGTCCGGTTCCTTGTACCACGGTGATAGTCCAAGGTAGAACCAATAAAGAAGAACGCGAACACAGGTATGGAATAACACAGATATATTACAAACAGGAATATATACAGAGAAGTAGAAGTGCTAGTATGAACAATCAGGTTTAGTAGAGAGAACAATGTAGTCTCGACCAGTATCACTATTCCAATGTCTTGCAGTAATTGTCTGAACGCGACTCTGTTTTGGACTGCATCTGACTCGACTCTTGACTCGACTTGAACTACTGACTGACAGACTCCTTGCCTACTCCTGAGGCGCAGTATTTATTAAGTATGCAATAGTCCATTATTATTATTATGGGTAAGATCCCATAACAGATAGATAGATAGATAGATAGATAGATAGATAGATAGATAGATAGATAGATAAAATTTCATAGGTACCTCTGTGTATGGTTATGAACCATGGTATTATTTTGATACGATATTAAATAATCTCTTGTTTGGAAATTCGCAATCATCTAGATCTATATTTCATGTTACATATTAATGTAGCATGAAACATAGACCTATACGTAAATTTAATAATAAGTCAGTTAGAATTATTGCTGTTAGTACGCATTAGTAACTTTTAGTAAAGTGGTTTCTGTTCAAGCTCTCTAGATATTGATACACTGGAAGAGTCCCCGCAGTTATAAAGTCTTTGTTAAAGGCCAGCCCCCCGATTCCCAGTCTATCGACGCTCGCGTTTCCCCAAGGTTTACTTCTCGGTCCAGCCTTTTTCCTTCTCTACGTAAATGATCTGAATGGGAGTATACTCAGATCATTTGTGAATATCTATGCTGACGATACAAAGGTATATGGGTAAACTTCCAAAACTAGAACTTGGCAATTGATCTCTCCTCTGACCTAGCCGATCGGACCCAGAACTTTCATCAATCGTGATGAATGGATGTTCCCTCAGGGAGGCCCTGTGCCTTGAGCACCTGTTGGGACTTAAACTCAACCCAGACCTCAAGTGGAACTCGTACATACGATCCATCGCTAAAGATGCTGAAAAAATGGCCGGTTCTCTGTACCGCTCCATTAAGTACCTAAATCTTCATACTATCCTCTACCTATACAAGAGCCACATTAGACCTAAAATGGCGACTACTGATATATATTCTCGGCATATTTTATTTTATGAAAACTGAGACAGCCATTTAAGTGCTAAAACATTTTCAGATGATTGAGAACGCAATGCAAGTTATTGAATCTGTCTAAAATGGTTTATGAAGTTTTGTGATGAAAAACTTTCGTTAAACTCTTATCTACTGTAATGTGAATCAAACCAATGTTTTTAGCAATATTATTTGAGGCTATTTGTGAAGAACAACAGTAAATCTTAACGTATCCAAATCGAGAATTGAAAACGATTTTCATAAGAAAGGCAATATTGGGTGTGACCTCCTCACATTGAGAAAATAAGGTAACAAATGAGGTTTTGGAGCAAGGCAAAGAAGCTTGAACAATCTCCATATAAAAATGTGATTCTCTGCATTTGTTAGAAATGAAACAGAAAACTCTAAAATGATCTTTTTTTACCTGAAAATTATGCTACTGATCCGCAAATATACAGCGTTCAATAAACAGTGTCCCTAATTAGTAATGAGAGATACTGTTCAAGTTGATCGTTAATCCACGTATATTTATTATGTGGTAAAAATTCTTACCGCTTGTTGAAGAGTTTTTGATTCATCCTCTATGTACTTCTTACACTCAGCGATTTCCATTTATTCTACTATTAACTGAATTCGCATAAACAAAGAAAGCAATTATTTTGCTTAGGAAGATAAATGGTTTTGGGAAGATGGTATGATGTTAGGATGTAATGAAACAAAACGAAACATATTTTCGTTAATAAAGTAAATTTTAAAAAATGACATTTTTTAAAAAAAATACTTCCTTAATAAAAAGGCATCTTTTTACTTTACCCAATATTTCAACTGCTGAAAACAGTAAAATTTATATATCTGCGTGAATCAATGTCCTTATACCGATACATAATTGTTAGTGCAATTTCGATCTGAATTTTGCCCTGTATAATATTTACTCTCTGTAATTAGTATGCCAACGAAAGTGATTATATGGAGAAATATTTTTTCGTAAAAGGAAGGATATCAATTATTTATTGATGTAGTCTCTCTTTCACTTTCATCTCTCCCCGTTTCTTTCCCGCTATGCACTAACACACACACACATATATATATACACATATATATATATATATATATATATATATATATATATATATATATATATATATATGAATGGATAAGAAACAAATAAGAAATTTTCTTCACACTATCGTTCTGTATTTTATCTATATTTGTACCCAGTTCTCACTGGCGTTCTCTCTCTCTCTCTCTCTCTCTCTCTCTGTGTGTGTGTGTGTGTGTGTGTGTGTGTGTGTGTGTTTGTGTGTGTGTATGTCTCTGACTGACTGTCTATCTGTCTCTTTCGCTCTCTCTCTCACAAACACACACACACACACACACACACATATATATATATATATATATATATATATATATATATATATATATGGTACGACAAGTAATTGCGAAAATCCGATAGTAAAATCTATTCCAAGAATAGAACGACAGAAAGAAGAGATTTCACAAATGGCATGTTCGTGTCGAAAACGGCACTGCTGCGGTGTTGGACGTGATTGCATATCCCTGCCGCGTCCAATTTGGTCATTCCCCCAACAATGACTGTCTTCAAAGCTTCTTTTGCCAGTTAATTAATCTCCTGCAACTAAACACCTCAGATTTCGTAGTATTGGCGATTCCACTCACGATAATCAGATCAAATGTTGTCGGTGATATGATCCTGAAAATTCCCTGCCAATCCCTGGTCCTTGTAGGATGGAGCTGAATACTGTTGGAATTTGTAGCCCCCTCCTAATTCAGGGTATATGCACCGATGTAGGCGATGAGATTCTATCGAAAGTAGTGATGTAATTGGCGAGCCAAGCAGTGGTTATTTTTCATCGGGTATGCGTAGTAAAATATATTTCTTCATTTGTTCACCTGGGAAATTTGAAGAAGCTAACTATATTTCGGTGGCTCGTAGCAGAAGTACTCTGTGCATTTTCAATATTGAAATTTCTTGCCTGGTGCATTGCATTACGTTCCTTAGTATCTTATGTATATATGTTATATATGAGTTCCACCACAGAATATGTGATCGAGCGGCGCTATATCGAGTCTAATTCGTTATCTGTTCGGCACCAAGGCCTGTTGGTACAGTTGGTATGGCGTTTGCCTCCTGTCGTAACTGTTCGGTCGATGCGGACTACTGATGAGTCCCAAATATAGGACGAAAAGCCGTCCTCTTGTTTTAGGCATTGTGTTGAGGTTTCTCCCAAATCTATGAATTGCTTAATTATGACTATTTCAAATCCTAGTTATTTCTATTTGTATATATATATATATATATATATATATATATATATTCTCCCTCCAGAACTATTGGAACGTCGAAGCCAATTGCTTTTTTCTTGTTTTTCACTGAAGACATTTACGCTTAATATCAAAAGATAAATATGAGACAAAAGTTTAAACTTTTATTTCCTGGCATTGACATTCAGTTGTTTTAAACAACTTAAAACATAACACCTTTTGTTGAATCCACCTATTTTTCAAGTAAGCAAACTCTTGAAACACGTGACTGACAAGTGTTTCTTGTTTCTTTGATCGTTTCAACTTTAAATTGAATGACTACAATTGGTTTTAGTTTTAGGTTTCACTTGTACAGACGGCATTTCTTGTTAAAAAGTATGAACCAACATAAAAACAAGGGACCTGTCTATGAGCAAAGTAAGCCATATTGAATCTGAGAAAAGAAGGAAAATCGATCAGAGCCATTGGACAAACATTGGGAGCAACCAAGACAAAAATCTGGAATGTCCTGAAAAAGAAATAAACTGTGGGTGTACTAAGTAACATACACAGAATAGATCGGACAAGGAATACTACAGCAGTTAATGACGGAAACATTGTCAGTGTTGTGAGAAAAAAAAACGAAAACAACAGTCAATGACATCACCAACAACCTTCAAAGCGCCGAGGGGAACGTTTCGTAATTTACCGTTTGAAGAAGGCCTTCATTAGACGTAATCGGAAGGCCAGATTGGAATTTGTAAGAAAGTTCAAAGATGAGTGAAAAATTTCTGGATGAAAATTTTATGAACTGACGTGACCAGGATTAAATATCTACCAAAGTGATCGAAAAACCAAAGTGTTGATAAATAAATAATCTGATGAAGATCAAAATCATACAAGCTAATCTATGAACATTATGGAGGCAGTGCATTGCTGCTTCTGTAACGTTGCTCATTCATATTTATTGATGATGTAACTCATAATTGTAGCAAAAGAATGGATTGAGAAATCTACAGAAAAGTTTTGTCTGCCAATTTATAGAGAAATGCATCCGAACTAATCGGGAGTAATGTTATGCTGTGACGGTTACACACCTGGCCCAGGGTCGGATCCTTTGGTTACGGCGCCAACGGTGACGTCGCTCCTCCTGGTCGCTCCTCCTGGGTCCAAGCGTGCCGCTCCAACCCCTTGGTCAGATGATCACCAGCCTCGCCTTTCCCGACTCGCTCCAATATCTGGTCACTAAAGCAACTGTACCGATCTCCGGTCTGTCTACCCACGCTGTGTTTAGATCTTAGACAGACGGGACCAGCAGGGATTGGGGCCGATACAAGTTGAGTCCGACGGGGTGGCAAAACACAAATAAAAGAGAAAATAAACTCACGAGACAAAAGATTGCTGATGAAAAAAATGGGTAACAACCCTTTATATCTTAATGTCCGCTACATAAAAACAAAATTGTTCTCATTTCCCGACCCGCTCTGTGGACTATGGCATTAAGCTTCTATCACACAACCTAAAGATTTCGAATTGCCTACTCTTTAGAATTGTGTATGTCGGAGTGTGGTTTGGTTCGACACTGGGGCTAATTTCTATCGATCATTCGCAGTTGATTCTTCTCTCCGACTTGAGTTGTATTTCTTCTTCTTCGTCGACTTAGGCTGGAAGTTCTCTTGTCTTCGACTTGGGTTGTATTTCTTCTTCTTCGTCGACTTAGGCTGGAAGTTCTCTTGTCTTCGACTTGGGTTGTATTTCTTCTTCTTCGTCGACTTAGGCTGGAAGTTCTCTTGTCTTCGACTTGGGTTGTATTTCTTCTTCTTCGTCGACTTAGGATCGTCCAAGTACAATCTTAGTGAATTATTTTCAACTCAATTATTTTCCGTTTTAAAAAAAAAAATCAACAACCTGTTTAGTAAACCGAGTAAGAAAAATTTAAATCATATTTCTATGAATATTTCTAATAATGCAAGGTGCCACAATCCTCCCTAACCGATTTGTCATTTACCCGTAAATGACACCTAAACCCAATTACATCATTTAACATGCACCATGCATTTGTCTCATGCAATTCTATTCTACTTTCTAACATGCAAGTGTAATGTTCTTTCCATTTTCTTTTTGTTCTACATGCAATGAAATGTTCTTTTCATTTTCTTTTGTTCTACATGCAATGAAATGTTCTTTTCATTTTCTTTTTGTTCTACAGGCAATGTAATGTTCTTTTTCATTTTCTTCTGTTCTACATGCAATGAAATGTTCTTTTCATTTTCTTCTGTTCTACATGCAATGAAATGTTCTTTTCATTTTCTTTTTTGTTCTACATGCAATGTAATGTTCTTTTCATTTTCTTTTGTTCTACATGCAATGTAATGTTCTTTTCATTTTCTTCTGTTCTACATGCAACGAAATGTTCTTTTCATTTTCTTCTGTTCTACATGCAATGAAATGTTCTTTTCATTTTCTTTTGTTTTACATGCAAGGTAATGTGTGCGTGTGTTTGTAGGTGCAGATGTGTTCACTAGGGTTTTGTTCTTCTTGGTCAATGTTTTCCTCTCTGCTGTGGGAGGTTTTTCCGCCGCACGTGGTGGTCTCACGCCAGCCTCCTCCGTTGGTCTTTCAGCAATTTCTTCGCCAGTCCTGTCTGAGTAAGGAACACTGCTCGGCATCTCCCTCTCGAGTTGTTGCCTGCTCACTAGACTGTCGTTCGCTAATCTTCTCTTACTCTTAATCTTCCATATTATTACACCCCCGATGGCTATAACTAGGAATGTACCCATTACTATTGACCAACTTATCGCGATCTGCTCATCGTCTTCCCAAGCTACACCTTCGTCTCCCAACGCACTTAACTTATCCCTTAAGTGATCCATATCGATCTTTTCTATTGGCTTCATTAATACTGGCATCTTATTTAAGGTGACATTAGAGAATCTCTTCACTATCGGCTCCCATAATTCTGTACAATTGACTAAGCCTCTACCAATCATCTCTATGAGTGAATCTTTTCTTCATACCTTTCTTCCATCTGGTAATAGGGGGGCAAGGAGATGGACACCCCAACCGCCGAACATCCCATGGGTAGCGTCACCAGGGATAACGGTGGCCTTATTCTTAATGTCCTTGTGGACTCTCCCCCACATACCCTAGACAGGCTGATATGTTTCTGTGTGGCTACTGCCCACACCCCGTCTGAAACACTGATAGCTTGTGGTAATGCCGAGTTTGTTAATACCTCTACTTGGCAGATTCTTTTGATTCCTTCCCCTCTCCCTTCAAACAATTCTAGTATGCACAGTCTGCGGTTACCAGTTTTATAGATAGGGCTTAACGAGGTACAGGTCCCTGGGGTATCATCTCTACACCTTCTAGCTTCTTCAGCTGATAGTAACATGAATTTCGTTCTCCCCGAATTTAATGCTATGTAGTCTGCTTCCACCTTGTACCTTGCTATCATTCCTGAAAGGTAACAAATTCTCTTGTTGTTATTCTTCACAACCACTTAGTCTCGCTCGACTCATCACTCAATCATTTCATAACTTTTTTTTTTTTTCTAAGTTCGGCTCTTCCCTCCTCTAACTAACCTCTAGCAGACAGAATGGTCCGGTCAGGTGTGCGTGGCGCTCACTCTAAAGGTCGTACTTCATGACACCACTGGTGATCAATCAACAATGCCAATGATCTTCTTCCGTCCCTTGTGAGGTGCAGCCCGCGACTCCATCCCCTCCACTCATATCTACCATAGTCAGCCAATAGGATCTTGGATGAGCCAGTGTCGTTATCTGTCGACACTAAATGCTTCTATTCTGCACAGCCCTTTTGTTCTACTGAGATTTGGGGTTCTTCTCCCTCCTGATCTCATCTTCCGAGGTGATTCCTGCTCAACCTCCACCCTTCCTTCTGTGTTTAACTCCCCGTCCAGGAGGTTTTTGTCCTCTTCTCCATCCCTGATTCTTCTTTCTGTTTAGAGTCTTCGCCTTGAATGTCTTCAATACCTCTCGACTCTATGTCTAAACTTCTCCTGTTCTTTATCCTTTCCTTAAGCTGGGAAAGGGTATTTGATCCTCCTCCTCCCACTCGCTGGGCCCTTCGTCCTGTTCAGGGTGCCTCTTTTTTTAGAGCCTTCGACTGCTTGATTGGACCTCTTCGTCTTTTCTTCCTTTTCTTCGGACATGGGGTGTGATGGCGATCTCACGGGGTCTTCTCTGCACTGATTCAGTCGACGACTGAACATCGCTAATCCATGCTGAGGGTTCCAACTCTGTCACTCGGACTGCTTCGTTTATCTGGTCAAGTCGACCTATCTCCTCATCTTCTTCGGAGTCTTCCTCCGTCTCCATTCCTTCCGGTTCAACCAGAGTTACCTTCCTTTTCCTTGTCTTTTTAGGCCTCGGCTCGCTCATTTCCAGGTTGGCTATTTCAGCCCTCTTCAGATCATTGGCATGAACCCTCCTCGCTCGTCCTGCCACTTGATCCCATATTACATATGATACTGGGCCCGTCTGCTCTACTATCCGGTAGTACGGTTCCCATCTCTGGTCCAGTTTTCCTTCCCTCTGGTGGATTTTATAGTAGACAGGGTCTCCAACCTTCAATTCTACCACCTTTCTTTCAGCATTCACCCTCTCATTTCTTTTCTTCTGGGCCCTCTTTATTCTTCTTCTGGCCTGTACGAATATCTTATGTTGCTGTTCCAGCAATAGTTGATGATGATCTTCTCCCATATACCTTCTTCGGGGCTTCAGTAGGTTATCTACAGGCAGGACCACGTCTCTGCCAAACAACAAAAATAAGGAGAAAATCTGGAGGTTTCGTTTATCGTAAACCCCACGGCCGCCAGAGCCTGCGTCAAATACAAGTCCCAATTTCCAGTGTTTTCTCTGACCAACTTGGCCAATACATCTCCCAAGGTTCTATGAAACCTTTCCACTTTTAGCATTTCCCTGGGGGTGATATGGGGATGTTTTTATGTGCTCTACATTCAAACCTGTCAAAACCTCTCTCATGATGCTGTTCACATTCTCCGTGCCATTATCTGTTACCAATTGCACAGGGGCACCATACCTAGGGGAAGATTTCACTTATTATCAACCCGGCCACAGTTCTGGCCTTCTTGTCTGGTACTGCAAATGCTTCAGGCCAATTTGTTAGCCAATCGACAAAACTCACTATATAGTTGTTTCCTTGTGCAGTTTCCCCATATGGTCCTGATACATCCATACTCACTTTCTCGAAGGGGAAGTTTGGTACGTCTGTTTCCTCCAAGGGTGCCATTTCCTGCCTTCTGCTCTGCGACTGGCACACTACACAACTCGAACATAGTTAGTGACTTCTCTCCGTACAGTTTGGGCCAATAGTACTTTCTTCCTATGAGATCACATGTCCTATCAATTCCCATGTGACCCAACCTTTCGTGGCACTGTTCCAATATCTCTGGTCTTAAACTTTTGGGCACATACAACTTGGGTTTGACTTCTTCATCCCTTCCTGAGAGATAATACAGCCTTTCCTCTATTATGGCATACTTGGTGGTCTCTCCTGTCTTTACCTTCTCTCTCAGAGCAGCTATTTCACTGTCTGCTTGCTCCTTCTCAATTCCTTCTGTCCAGTAGGGATCGGTTATTATCTGGGCGTCCCTTCTTCGTCCGATTCTAATATAGGGCGATCTTTTAGCTTATTAGAGTTAATTACTCCTATTCTATAGGCTTTATCATCTACTCCCTGTTCTACCCTTACAGATCTTTCTTCCAGTTGTTTCGGTATTCTTGAGAGTAAATCTGCGCACGTGTTTTCTTTTTCCTGCCAAGTACTCTATCTTACAGTGGTAGCCACTTAACTTAAGTGCCCACTGTTGAATTTTCTTATTATTTGTCCACTCTGCCTGCAATAGGTACTGCAGAGGCTTGTGGTCTGTCTTTATAGTGAAGACCGCACCATTTAAATAGTAGTCCAGTTTTTGGAGAGCGTACATGATAGCATATGCTTCCCTCTCTATTACTGGCCACCTCTGTTGTGTCTCTGAGAGCTTATGGGAGAGGAAGTATATCGGTACTTCCTCTGGTATGCCTGGCACTGGTCCTTCCTTATCAGGACACGGCTGGGTAAGTACTGCTCCTACACACTGCTCACTGGCATCCGTGTATAATATCATGGGCTTGCTGAGGTCTGGATACGTCAGCAGTGGAACGGTTGTCAACTGTTCTTTAGCGAATCAAATGCTCGTTGACAGTCCTCTGTCCATTTGAACCTAGCGTATTTCTTCGTCAGGGCCACTAGCGGTATGGCAATTCTTGAAAATGCCGGGACGAAGCGCCGGTAGTAGCCTATAGCTCCTATAAAACCTCTTACCTGCCTCACTGTCTTAGGCTCTGGCATTTCCCTTATGACCTTTACCTTATCCATGTCGGGTTTAATACCGTCTCCGTTTATGACGAAGCCTAAATACCTAGTTTCTTCCTCAGAAACTGACACTTTGACAATTTCAATTTTAATCCGTGTTTCCTCAACCTTCCCAACACCTGTCTTAAATGAAAAAGTGTTGTTCCACTGTCTCCGAAAATATCAAGATATCGTCTAAATACGCCATGGCAAAGCTCTCGTATCCTCCTAACACTATTGACATTAGCTGTTGGAAGACTCCCGGGGCATTAGCTAAACCGAATGGCATCACTCTGAACTGAAACAGTCCCAGGTGACACGCGAATGCGGCCTCCTCCTTGTCAGCCTCATCCAGGGCTACCTGCCAATACCCGGACCTCAAGTCCAACGTAGAGAAGTACTTTGCCTTCCCTAATAATGCCAAAATGTCGTCTATCAATGGCAATGGCACCGCCAACGGCTTCGATATAGAATTCAGCTTTCTAAAATCTACACAGAAACGGTGGCCGCCATCTTTCTTACCTACTATTACTATTGGGAAGCTCAAGGAGAGATCGATCTTTCGATCATCCCAGCTTCCAACATTTCCTCTACTGCCTCTTCTACAAGGGGTCTTTTATGTATAGGTGTTCGGTAGGGTTTTAATTTCACAGGGGGTGGTCTCCGGTGTCGATTTTCATTTCGACTGTGTGGGTCTGACCTAGCTTCTTGTCTGACTGGGCCACCACATCTCGATTGTTCCTTAACAGACCCCCCACTCTGGTTCTAAATTGATCCGGTGCTAATATATCCTCATCTAAGATTCCTTTTGTTTGCTCTACTAGCTTCCTTCGTTCCTCCTCGAATCTCACCCGATTCAGAGTTCGTAGGGGAAGCGCTCTCCCTATCTTCTCCCTCTCCTAACCTTGATAGTCTTTTGGGCCTGGTTCACCATCATTATGGGCACCAACTCGGCTGCCTCCACTACCGTTTCGCACAGGGTTACCTCGCTATCTTCTAGGCCCTTTCCTTCTACAGGGACCAACTGCAGAGGTCCTCTCCGTACTTTTTTTTTTCTGACATTAGCCTACCCTTTCCCGACACTGCGGTCCTAGGAGGTAACTTTACATCTTCCTCCACCACTATGGTTATCTCTTCCTCTGGTGGGCATCCCAATGGCGTTCTCTCGCCGTTCACCACCAACACAGTAGGATTAAACTCAATCTGGGCCCTCTGGCTCCGGAGCCAATCTTCTCCCAAGATTGCCTCCGTACACAGGTCAGGGGGTTACGTAAAAATTTTGGGTGCTCTTCACCTCCCAATCCTCACCGGGAGCCTCACCATCCTTTTTTATCTCCAGGGGGGGCCCATCTGCTTGCGTGATCTCTATGTCTGCTTCCCGTAACCTTCTCTTCCGTTTCACCCGCCTGTATGTTTCTCTCTCATCAATGACACAGATGCTCCTGTGTCCACCAAAGCCCTCATCTCTCTACCACCTATCTCTGCTCTACAGGATAGTTCTCTCTCTTGCGTTAGCGAAAAGAACACTTGAGCTTTCTTCTTCCTGGGTCCCCACCTTTGGGTTAACCCAGCCATAGGCGCCGGTAGTAATATATCACCTTCATTTTTTTTCATGAGGTGGAGTTCTGCGCCCCCCCCTGCACCTGGGCGACACCGACCGGACCTCTCCCGGACCGTTTCTCCCGGTCTTTTCAGGTGGCCTGGTTTGCAAAAATACAGTTTCTTTTCAGGTGTCCTGGCAAAGTGGCCCTTGAGCAATGTCCAGCACTTTTTTCTTGTTGGACTCAGGGGAACTTGCCGCTATTCAAAGTGCCCACCCACTGGCCCGAGCCACCCTCCCACATGTCCAACATTGGCCAGGTGTCCTTTCTTACCACCTGGTGCACCTGTCCTTTTAACTGGGTTGGTCCTCGTACCCCAGGTCCAGCAGGTCTATCCTGGTCATGCCCTTCTATTGGGGATTCTGCCCGATCCACCTCTTCCTTAACCCTCTGACCCGGTCCTCTTATTCAACCCCCCTTCTTCCAGTTCTTGGTATCTGCTTCTTCCCACACCTCTTCCTTTATCCCCCACTCCCTGGCCAGCTGGTCCAAGCGGTCCTTCTTTCAATACGTCGACGAACACGCCGTCGTTCAGCGCCTCTTACAGGTCCGCCAGTTGAGCCTCTCATTAACCCTGACCACTTCTGGGAATGCACCCCGCCCTCTTAATTCTGGGGTGGCCCGCAGCTGTGTTTTAAAAAAGGGGCCCTTGCCAGCCACCTTCGTCGGCGAATTCTTTTAAGTCTTTTATTTCTTTCCAAGCGGGGTTGGCCATCAAATAGGGTCTCTTGGTCTGGGACCCTCGGTCCATCAAATACTGGGACCCTCGGTCCACCTTTCCTTAATTCCACTGACAACCCCCGCCTTACTTCCTCTTCACCCCCCACTGCTCTATCCGAATCATAATCTGACATGTCTACAGAGAAAGACAGTCTATACAGCAACAATCGAGGTTGGGAAACAAAACAAGGTGTCCTACCTTACAGACGATTCTGTTCTTTCTTTTCCTTTGGTCCCGGGTCGTTCTGAGTTCTGTCTGAATTTTCAGCAACGGCGGTCGATCGTGGTCTTCTCAGGGTTGAAATCCCTCAGTCACTGCACCACGTGTGACGGTTGTCTCAGGGTTGATCCGTTGGTCACGGCACCATATGTGACGTGGTTGTCTCAGGGTTGATCCTGGTCACGGCACCACTTGTGACGGTTACACACCTGGCCCAGGGTCGGATCCTTTGGTTACGGCGCCAACGGTGACGTCGCTCCTCCTGGTCGCTCCTCCTGGGTCCAAGCGTGCCGCTCCAACCCCTTGGTCAGATGATCACCAGCCTCGCCTTTCCCGACTCGCTTCCAATATCTGGTCACTAAAGCAACTGTACCGATCTCCGGTCTGTCTACCCACGCTGTGTTTAGATCTTAGACAGACGGGACCAGCAGGGATTGGGGCCGATACAAGTTGAGTCCGACGGGGGTGGCAAAACACAAATAAAAGAGAAAATAAACTCACGAGACAAAAGATTGCTGATGAAAAAAATGGGTAACAACCCTTTATATCTTAATGTCCGCTACATAAAAACAAAATTGTTCTCATTTCCCGACCCGCTCTGTGGACTATATAACAAGCTTCTATCACACAACCTAAAGATTTCGAATTGCCTACTCTTTAGAATTGTGTATGTCGGAGTGTGGTTTGGTTCGACACTGGGGCTAATTTCTATCGATCATTCGCAGTTGATTCTTCTCTCCGACTTGAGTTGTATTTCTTCTTCTTCGTCGACTTAGGCTGGAAGTTCTCTTGTCTTCGACTTGGGTTGTATTTCTTCTTCTTCGTCGACTTAGGCTGGAAGTTCTCTTGTCTTCGACTTGGGTTGTATTTCTTCTTCTTCGTCGACTTAGGCTGGAAGTTCTCTTGTCTTCGTCTTGGGTTGTATTTCTTCTTCTTCGTCGACTTAGGATCGTCCAAGTACAATCTTAGTGAATTATTTTCAACTCAATTATTTTCCGTTTTAAAAAAAAAATCAACAACCTGTTTAGTAAACCGAGTAAGAAAAATTTAAATCATATTTCTATGAATATTTCTAATAATGCAAGGTGCCACAATGCGCAGGACACAATGACCCAAAACATACTACCAACACAAAGAAGGACTTCATCAGAAGAAAATAGCGGACAGTTTTAAACTGGCAGTCAGTCACCGGATCTTAAACCAATAGAGCAGGCATTTCATCTATTTAAGTGGGGATTGAAAGACACCCTCACCAAAAAAAAGACAAACAAGAACTGAAAGAGGCTGCGTCTGCAACGTATCACATATGAAGATTACAAAAGTTTGGGGTTATCAATAGGTTGCAGGCTTGATGCAGTTATTGCAAGCAAGGTTTATGCAACAAAATATTAAATGTTATTTACTTTAAGACTATCTGTTCCTTTACTTTTGCTCGTCTAAAAACGGGGCGATCTGATATAAAAGCTGGTATTCCCTAAGCTGTTTAACACATCCTAAGCTGAAATTCTGAACGCTTGTCTTAAATTCATCGTTTGATCTTAAACACAAATGCCTTTAGTAAACAGCAAAAACAGAAATTGGCCTTGCTATTCCACTACTTTTGTAGGAGACTGTGTGTAGGATCATTTTCCTCATCTTTGTTATTAGTACAACATTTCAACCGTTGTCCATCCCGGTCTTCTCAGGTGTAGACCCAGGTAATTTTCAGGAGATTTCGAAGTGAACACTTTATTTAATATGCAGAGGTAGACCGTTCTCGTTCCGCTGATCTTGACTAAGTATATTTGTTCTTTTTCTACAGTCACTACTGCTTAGTCATGGCTCTCCCCATTTCCACTGACGCTAGTCATGGCTCTCCCCATTTCCACTGACGCTGAATCTGCAGGAACTGATAATAATAATTGTGGTAATAATTGTGATAATAATAATAATAATAATAAAGATAAGGAAGAATACTAATAACGTAATTGATAATAATTCAAGAAATGCAGGAAGAATATGTGTGTGTGTGAGTTTGTGTGTGTGTGTAAGTGTTTGTGTAAAAATTTCAGGTGGAGTATATCTGTAAAGGGACAATATGAATGAAAACTAACGGAAAACTTACCTTAGCCGACACGTTTCGTCCTATAAGGAACATTATTAAGGTAAAAAAATTATACAATTGAATGCGGACGATTCACTTGCCTTGATAAAAGTCCATCACAGGACGAAACGCGTCGGATAAGATAAGTTTCCTTTTGGTTTTTTTTCATATATATATATATATATATATATGTGTGTGTGTGTGTGTGTGTGTGGAGTGTTTGTGTGTGATTAGACAGCATTTTTTGTGTGTATTTAGGCAGCATTTTTTCATTGATACATGTTTCATTAAATACTATAGAAAAGTGTTTTTTCTTTTCTTCGTTTAGTGATAATGTTATTAAGCTTATCAGACGCTATGAAAAGAATTTACATAAAATAAATAAAAAGTGTTGTCTATTTATTTTATGTAAATTCTTTTCAAGAAGAAAAGAAAATCACAATATTGATACATATTTTTTAATCCTATCTAAGCTTTTGGCTTATATAAGCCATTATCAAAGATGATTACAATATATTAAGTAATACACGGACAAGACAGTGATGATAGTCCGTTTCTGTTTACATGGATGATTTCCAAGCAACAATAAACTCGTGCATATAAGACGCTGGAAGCGAAAATTGCACCGCAGCTCATGACGTCACACATGACCACGAGAGAGGGAATTCGAGAAGTATTAAGTATGGGAAGCCGTTGGTATAAATCAATGGCTTCTGTTACCAATTATAGGCATTTAAGAATATTTGTGGAGATTTCATAGTTTATTTTGTTCATAAAGAAAGAGGAGGGAGATGTTGTGAAATAAATTGATATATAGATATTAGTTTAAAACATCTCTTAAAACCTGAAAGAATTTAATGCATAGATTGAAACCTAAGGAGATAACTAGAGAAATTATTTTTAACGAAGGACGGTTTCACCTACTAAGGGGACACAGGTTCGAATCCCGGTGCATCTTTTTTTTAATGCGATTTCTCGAATATTCAGGCCAATAGAGGAAAATACATATATAATGTCTAATAAAGAAATGCAGCGTCTATTCAGTATGGGTATCCACTAGAAATAACATTTAAATTATAAAATAAGTTCGATTAATAAATGAAAAATCCATTACACCTTATATATATATATATATATATATATATATATATATATATATATATATATATATATATATATTCCAGTAATCTTAAGAAAAGAATGAAGCAAGAATGAAGCAAAAGCGAAGAACAGTGAGCGTGGTACAATTTGTTAAGCTGGTTTTCACGTGGAAAAACGAGAAGGATAGTATTATTCGTAGTTAGGCCTATTGTTCACTCACGGCGATACTGAATGTTGCCTATAGATTCAGAATTCAGCGGCCACTTAACCCTGAGCCACCGGCAGGAAATCTTGAGACTGGAAATTTAATTCTCATATTCCGCATACCGTTATTCATATGCATACATTATGATAAAAAATTGAATGCATGAAAAGCTCTCAAGCAAGTTCAATGATAATTTAAAATAGAGTACGGCATGAACGCTGCAATTCGAAATCGAAATATATTATATATATATATATATATATATATATATATATATATATATATAAAGTAATGCAGCTTAATTAATATTGTAAAAGTGTCATTCTAAGAATAAATGAATGCAGTTAATGTAATTAAAACTCTTACAATAATAGCAATTGCGAATTGCTACAATATTCAAAAATCTACCGTCGCATTACTACCCGCTCAAAAATTATTAACTGTTAATAATAGCACACATTTTTTTAATAAAACATCTTTCTACAAGCATCACATTCATTTTCGTCTTGGAATTATACCCGAAATTACATGGAATTGGAAAAAATAACATATATGCCTGAGGATGGTAAATTTTTTTTTAGCGAAAGTACTAGCAAGCATTATGGAGCGACCATCTAATCCATTATAACAATTAACAAGGACGTGTTGTTCAGCGAGTGGTCAGTGACTTAATGTCTTTTTAATATGTTAGCGAAGTTAGTTCGCCATTGATTACATTAACTTTATTGATTTATTCTTTGAATAAATAATTTACAATATATATATATATATATATATATGTGTGTGTGTGTGTGTGTGTGTGTGTGTCTGTGTGTGTGATTGTCTGACGATCGCAAAAGCGTGAAACCCAGGGTCACAAACTCACATCTATCCAACCAAATATGTTAGCTCTATCTCTGATATTGAGCGCTTTCTAATAAGTACGCGTATATATATATAAATAATTATATATATATATATATATATATATATATATATATATATATATATATATATATATATATATATTTATATAAACACACTTTTCACACACACATTAATTATATATATATATATATGAGATAACGATATATATATTTTTATATATCAGGAACAAAATGCATGACAATGTTAAAAAATTCTCGGCACGACTTTCGTCCTTTAGGATTTCATCGGACAAAATTGTTGGCGTGAATGCGCATGTGTAGGGATGAGGGATGGTGGGCAATTAAATACCTAGGCGTAAATAAGAGAAAGGGAGTTCCACTGTCGGGAAGAGCGAGAAAAGAAGCTGTTGGTGTCATGCCAGACGCAATCGTCGAACTGACGATTGCGTCTGGCATGAAACAACCTGTCGCCTCCGAGTGTTGACTTCAATGTTCACTTTTATATTTACATAAGCTCTATCTCTGATATTGAGCACTTTATCCCATAATATAGTGCATCTTAAAACTATATTTCTTCATATATATATATATATATATATATATATAATTATAGAGAGAGAGAGAGAGAGAGAGAATTAAAAAATTAAAATTATAATGTTTTATTTTAGGAAAGTATTTATTTATTTATATATATATTTGATATTTCAAATTGTCCTCAATTTTTCATCAGAAATAACTGTTTGTTACAAATAAATTAAAATTACTGTTATATATAAATATATATATTACATAAGCTCTATCTCTGATATTGAGCACTTTATCCCATAATATATAAAAAATTATATATATATATATATATATAAATATATATATATATATAAGTGTGTGTGTGTGTGTGTGTGTGTATGTGTGTGTGTGTCTTTAAATGATCATGGTAATATTTTATTTAAAACCAATACTACGGATTTAACACATCAGACCAAACATTTTCACAAAAATAAATGAATACAAAGTTAACCAGGAATAAAAACATTTATCTACATAATTAAGGGAAGGAAATGATGGAGCAAAAGAATAGGGATATAGATCTCAGGCTGTGAAGGGAAAACGAAGAAAGGGAGAAATATAAATTTGTTCAAGGAGATATGTACGAAGGACCAGACATGTTATATATATATATATATATATATATATATATATATATATATATATATATATATATATAACACTCTTTTTGAGCGCTTAGCCTTGAGCGGGTAGAATAGAGATCAACGTGTTTTAGTGGACTCAGCAGTTTTCAATCTGCTTCTCTGAATCATCTTCAAGACGCGAGAGCAAGAACTAAAATGTTAGCCAATCTAACAGTGATCTAATCTCACAATCCTCACTCTTGCTCCATATGCGGCCTCGTTTGTAAATCACTAGTGGGTCTTAAATGCCACTTAAGATTATGGCACAAAATTACATAACTGAATCAAATAAGCTGTCAGACCCTCATACGTCGAAACCGACGGGAGAGTCCATTATATATATATATATATATATATATATATATATATATAAACGTATCTATTTTACTTCTATTTTTATTTTTCTATGGATCTTTTTTCGAATTTGCTTTTTCCTATTCACATTCACTAATTAGAGATTCGAGACAAATCGAATAGAGAGCCAGAAAGATATATCGTCTTCTTAAAAGAAGAAAACGACGACATATCTCATTTATTCATGACACAATAAGAAATTTATCCATAGTAGTGTTTGCAGAACTCTCACCAAATATTTTTCATAGGTGGAAATCCAAAAAGATTGATTCATGTAAAAAAATAAACGTTTCTTGTGCTTCAGTAGGTACATCTTCACTACAATTAAAACTACGATGTAAGCAGAAATATTTTTTCACCAACCTAGAATTCTTTTACTGCAAGGCCAATTATCAAAGGCAAAACTTGTATGTACAATTATTAATCCATATTAAATGAGGTACGCCGGTGATCAAAACATTTAAATATTGGCTTTTTCCATGGCCTTAAAATTTGTTAATTATACAGAAGAAAATTACCCAATCGATGCTCCACTATTGACATGTTTGTAGTTTGAAACACATGTACATGCATTACTAAATCAAGTAATAAAACAATCCTCAATTATACGAGTATATACCGATGTCTACGCAAACAGATGTGTCTAAACAACCTCACTACAAAGGCACAAATAACAGATACAATATCATCAGCAATTACGCGGTAAACAAATCTAATAATAGTGTAAAAAGAATAGTTGAATACAAACATACAAACAAAAGCCTAAATGCAGTCTATTGAATTCTTTGAATAGCAGTTCTATGTAACTGCCATATTGCAGAAGAGTGCCCCATCTATGGTCTTCTCCTGCTCTATCGTCCTACCTCTCTGTAAAACCGCCACCACTTTTCCCATTTCCCCTTAGCTTTTCTGGCATTTCTCTAGGGGCTTATCTTATTCTAAGGACGCCAGACACGGGCCTGAGTTTGCTATCTATTTTCAGGACTTTCCTTCGATCGATAGGCGCACATTCAAAGAGAAAGTTCACAATCAATAGGAAATGCCCGGAAAACACAAAAGCTAATGTGGTTTGGGAATCTAAATGAGAAAGGAATGCATAAATATACAGAAATATATTTGTGCGCATAAAAACACCCCATAACATATACAAGTTGAATCAGATAAGTTCATACTCAGGCATGTACACGTATATAATACAACACATAATTCAAATGCCTAAAACCCTAAGAAACATAATATTATCGGACACAAATGTATACATACAACTTCATATATTCTATGCATGTACACTATGATATAAGCTAAAAAAAGTATATGTGCACGAGCCAATATATACCTCTATATTACTACATAGGATGGAATTTGTCGGGCAAATTAGTATTGTTTTTTTTTAATCAGTATTACCCTATGCAAGACAGTAAAAGCACTAAGACACGAGGTGTTATAGTGTGTGGAGGAATTATGAACAGAAACATTAATCATGAGCGGTAAGAGAAAATAGCAATCAGCAGGACAGTAGATAGTGAGTAATAATGCATTTGAACCTGTGCATATTAAAGTTGGCTGGAAAGCATGGAGCCGGAAAGAAGTTCGGCAAGGGAGATGTGCGAGAAAAAAAAAACTTTTACCCTAGAATTTACGGCTACATCTCGCCAGATCAACTGTAAATTGATGAGATCTCGACGCCAGTCACGTACTGCGCTTAATTTTTTTACAAAAAGTGTAGGTACCATAGCGAAGAGATCATTCGAACAATCACCATGAAAGCATTTATAGAAATGACAAAGATTGGCAACCTTAAGTCGATGGGAATTGACTGAAACCGAGCCGCCAGATCAGGATTAATAATAATGCTGATACTTCTTTGGATTTATCAAGGTAAATAGCACTAGACCAAATGTAGCATCAATATTCTAAGCATCGACGAATGGTAGATTTATAGATAAGATCTATTGTTAGAGATAAGATCTATTATCAGACAAAAAGACACAGTGAACAAATTTTCTTAGCAATGGATTCAATATAGTTTTTCCAGTTCATATCATCTGAGAACGTTTGTCCGAGATTAAAAATTTCGTAACGTTTCCAAAAGTTTTGAACGCGTAAGTTCGTTTCTCACGTGCCTGAAATATGTGAGTCATTTCGACGTGACTTTCTGTACGATTCGTGTGTGGATTGTGAATTTTAAAGGTGTTTACATTAAAAATGAAAATTGTGGAAAATAAGCTGCATTTTCGTTATTTTATGCTCTTTTATTTCCAGGTTGGAAAACAGTTGCTGTACAAACGGCTAAAAATATGTACCATTTATGGAGATGGTGCAATATCTGAATGTAATATTACTAATTGCTTCACTAAGTTCAGATGTGGAAATGTGGTAGTAGCTCAATGTACAAGGAAAAATATCGAAAGACGAAATGACGAATCGAGAAAATGTCGAATGGACTAATTATTGAACGAACAAAATGTCGAATGGAGAAAGAACCAAGGAAAAAAATTGTCGAACTAAGGAAAGACGAATGGACATAATATCGAAAAAACAAAGTTTCAAAAGGAAAAAATATTAAACAAAGTAAAAACGAACATAACGTCATGATTTTAAAAACATAGTTAAAATAATCAATTAGATTATTCTAAGCATTTTATTACTTAGCTGTGGCATTATTTAATAAATCATAGCCTTAAAAGGGCTTAAACCTCTTTAATAATCGGTTAGCGGTCCGATTTGAAGGAGAGGTCGTTTATTACGCTCTATCTTTTAACAAATTGAATTGAGAGTCTTTTCATACCTTAAGGATAACCTTCCATATTCACAAGCACTTAGACACAGAAGGATATGTTCCATCAATGAAGAATTAAAACAACACACTCAAAATCTCGAGAATCAATTCACAACACGTGGCTATAAACAACACCTTATCAAGGAACAAATAAATAAAGCAATTTCCCCACCTAGAGAAGACGCCCCAATTTACAAGATTAAAAATACATCCAGACGTATCCCTCTAGTAACCACTTTCCACCACACTCTGCCGCCACTATCCCAGATAATCAAAATATCGCTGGGAAATACTACATCGCAAACCAGACCAAAAATTTGTTTGAGGAACTTGCCCTTCTATCATATAGTAGCCCTAAAATCTAAAGGAAATTATATGTAGTAACCACATTTTAGAGGATAAGGTAATCCGTAATAAACCCAAAAAAAACAACAGGATTTTTCCAACCATTTAACAACAAATGGAGCTTATACTGTAACCACTTTAGACGCACCAATTTGTTCACTTGCTCAGTCACTAAATCTACTTTCAAAATCTAGCACGGCCCTAACCTTAGAAGTCAGAACATAATTTACCTCCTAGAATGCACACTATGCCAGAAACAATATGTGGGAAAATCTTAATGGCCTTTTCACTACAGAATTAATGATTAGCGCAATCGAATTAAGTCGGCTCGCCACGAATTATTATTACCAGTAGAACGACATTTCCGCTTACAAAAACACGATTTGAAAACTCATGCCTAATCCACTATAATTGAGAAAATAGCAAAATTCAGATCAGATAACCTCTGAAAAATTTTAGAAGACTATGAAGATAAATGAACTCTGCGCCACAAAACACTCCATCCAGACGGGCTTAATCACAAATTTAACAACATAGATAGAATTAATAGATAACTCCACAAATCAGGCACCAACCAAATTTCTCACCCACACAAGATAGACATGCTTGCAGAGGTGTTGAGGCCTCACACTTATACATACACCCATACTAATATACAGACTTATACACATCATATGCACTCACTCCCTAAAAAATTAAATGATAACACACACACACATACTAATATACACACTTACATACATCATACTAATTCATTCCCTAAAAACTAAATAAAATGCACTTAACGCAGATACATCGCCTTTCCAGGAAGCAATAAAACTATCAAAATGGATATGGGAATTCAGAGCAGCATGAATCCATACAGCCTTTATCCCAAATAGCCACTTAAAAGAGACTGTTTGACAAACACAAGGACTAATCAAAATTTATGAAAAAAAATTAAAAAAAAAACAAATGAAAACTACAGATAAAGTTCATTTTCTTCGTCAAGTCATTCATTCCTGTAATTCACTGATACTAACAAGGAGAATTTTTTGTCCTGATGATGGCCATGCTGGCCGAAACTCGTCGAGGAATCTAACTGAAATAATAAAACGAAAAAATATTAATATACTCAGTGTGTCTGAAAATTTTAATTTTTTAATAATTTTTATATTTCAAAACACACACACACTCATACACACACCTACACACACACACATATATATATACATACATACATATATATATATATATATATATATATATATATAGAGAGAGAGAGAGAGAGAGAAGTGAACATAGAAGTCAACACTTAGAGGTGACAGTCTGTTTTATGCTAGATGCAATCGTCAGACCTGACGATTGCATCTAGCACCAATTATTCCTTCATGTTTTAAACGTCATAATTCGGATCTATATTTTCCCAGACCCTTCATAATGGAAATTATCAAGACGCAAATGGAAGGAAACGAAGTCTTACATGAAGACGACGCATACATGTTAGCAATTATGTAAAAAAAATTTCCATCGGAGGTTTTTATATTAGTCTAAAATATAATAAATATTACTTACCATCAGGATACTTGAGGACAAAGTAAAAGATACTCTATTGTAGGCAAATTTCTGGTCTTTCATCATTTACTCATTTCTACTCTTTTTCCGTTCGGCACTTTGTTCATTCGACATTTTTTCATTCGATACTTAGTCAGTTCGACACTTTGTCTGACATTTTCTTCATTCTTTATTTTGTCCTTTGACACTTTGTCCATCGACACCTCTAAGAAAGTGGAAATGTTGATCTGGAAAATGGAGAAGGTTTTAGAAAGGGATCGGAAAATGTAATGGGTAAAGATACACTGCAGATAGCGTCAAAAAAGGGGAGCAGAATAAATGAGATGAAACTAATGATATATGAGAAACAATTGTAAATAAATAAGGAACAACTTAATGAGAAATACTCCAAAACTAGAAAATGACATTGTGAAAACGGAATTTGCATGAGAATAGCCAAACATACTTTTCATAAATGGCACAAGGTGAGAAATGATCGAACCCATTTATTACATTAATACAAATAAAATGACATTATGAAGAAAGATGGCGCGGAGAATACAACAATCACAAGGTACAGGCGTAGAAAAAGCAGCGAGAAATCTACTTAACAGTTCTAAGAGCAAAAACCTCACCTCTCAAAATTTCCGAAAGGACCACTATAACATCGTGACACGCCTCAGAATTACCGATATGGCCTGGTAGGGTGTGGAAGAAGCCGTGGCCCGAGGTTGTCTGATTTTGAAGACTCGAAGCAGCAGTCGTGGAGGAGATTTTATCTCTAGGCAAGTGCCTGGACATGGAGCACATCGAAGAAGTGACAATCGAGGAGCTAAAAGAACCACAGACACAGAAGCAAGGGTTTGGATTTTGTAGGAAATATCGGTGACGTGGACGAGTCGATGCCTACAAGTGAGATAATGGAAATGTTGGGAATGTGAGAGAAACTTTCAGACTTTATTCAAAAGAAACACCCGGAAAAAAGTTACAAATGGGCGTGCGACGGCGCTATTTAAAGACACTTGCCTAACTACTTACACTACTTACATTATTCAGACTGTTATCCTCATCTTCATAGCCATATTCCCAACGTTGTACGCGCCGATCTTCTTCAGATGATTGGAATTTCAAATCAAACCCTATATTTAATCAACTGGAGGAGATTGTTCTAGTTCCACATGTCATGACTCTCTCGGATGTCTAAACTATAACATGCCTCTTCCGGATGTCTGGACTATATCATAGTGGATAAAAAATTTGGGATTTACAGACGCATCAGGTTAAAACACCGGTTCCCGTACGATATACGAAGTTAAGCAACGTTGTCTGATAAATACCTAGATGGGTGACCGCCTGGGAAGACCAGTTGCAGTAAGCTTGGATATGCGGATTGTGTAATAGATAATGGCTCGTAATTGTTAATCGGAAAATAGAGTCCAATTTCACTTGGGATCGTTACGTGCAAATACCATTGGAAAAGGTAGGAATACAACTCCTCTCACCCATCTATGGATTAATTAGTAAGGTTTGGATTAATAGATTATTATTATCCCCCCAAATTCTTACAATCTAAAATATTTTATGGCACCAAAATGTTTGTAAAAATCAATAAAGACTTAGTTTAGGAATTTGGTCATATAGTAATTGTGAGTTCAATCCTTGGGCCAGGTAGTGTGGAAACAAGGCGGGTAATAAGCGAGCAGTACTAAAATTAAGAACTAGACGGGATATGCCAAGACATGGGCAGTGGAACAAGAATCGTATAACCCAGTAATGTAATAGTGTTACGTTCGGAATTCCCTGTACGGTGCCCCGATCGATATAGGCCTGACGAAGAACGAAGGGCACAGCAGTTGAGACGTTTTGATAACAAAAAGACGAGGAAAATTAGTCCGAATGTGAATAGTTTAAATAATGATAACTGCTTATCTCAGAGACTCAGAGAGAAAAATATTTTAAGTTTATAAATTTTTGAAGTATTCAGTTTTTTATGGACATAGGCATGTATATAATTTATATTCACATTTTCCTATGCACAAATGTCAATAATTTGCCTACATATGTTTATTTTATTCACAAATATTTGTCTATAATTTTATTAACAGTTAAAATCTATCACAAATTTACCAATGCGTTCTTAATTGGCAAGGTTGCCATAGCAATAATATTTTTTTTCTATTTTCCATGGTCCTGATGATGTTTTTATTGAACGAAATATTGGCAACGAAATGAAAAAAAATTCAATGAAACATCCAAATTGTTGTTAGATATTCCATTTCATATAATCTAATTGTAACTTTCATATAAGTCATTTTATCAAATATGTATGTATGCATTGGCAGCATAAAGTTTACAATTAGCGTGCACAAGCACACACACACACAAGCACACACACACTCTCGCACACACATACATACGAGTCATGAGTATCTATTTTCATATTTTCACACGCTTTAACCCTGATATTCGGCACATTTACCCATATATATAGCATATTTTAAAACTACATTTTTTTTATATAGATTTGAAAATTTTCATGAAATGTTCGAAGTTCATAGTTTCCACTTGTTCAAGTACTTTCGATTTCCTCGGTTATTTTCAAGAACTATGTGTTTTCAATTCAGAAAATAAGATTTTATTGGCTTTATTTTAGCGTTGTTTACACTCCTGAAATTTGAATGTCTAAAATGTCGCCAAGTGTAACAATTAAGTCGAAAAGATGGGAATTACACACACACATATATATATATATATATATATATATATATATATATATAGCAAAAGAGGAAAAATGCAATTATGTTTTTTTTCGATGTTTATACCTTTGCATCTACCAAATCTCATGCAACAAGTGTGATTTAAAGGTGAAGGTGAAACATGTAGGTCCGTAAAATCTCGTGTTTTCGAACATAAACGAGATATTCGCCTCGGTAATTTAAACAATGCTTTAGTTGTAAATACAACTAAATCTGATCATAATTTCGATTTTGATTCTGTGAAGATTTTAAAATATATTCATAATAAAAATAATAGACAGATTTATGAGGCAGGCATAATATCCATCTCACGCACGGTGAACACTAGACCCGGCTTCTTTAATATTTCCCCTTTTCTAGCAAGATTAATGCTCGACAAACGTACATATAAGTTTTAGATTAAAATAAAATTCTTTTCATTTTTCATTCAAAATACTCTATTTTAGGAATACGTTTTCACAACATCACCCACGTGACGCCGACGTGATCATATTGAAACGGAACGCTATTCTTGAAAAATTTCAGTTATCTGTTTTGATTAGTCTTACTCTTATGTCCATCGTCTTTTCATGTTGAATTAAATATAGTCTAATGTTAATTATGTTTTATGAATATGTCCTGATGATGGTCTACTAGACCGAAACGTCCGACGTTGACATTATATTAACATTAAAACAGCATAATTGTATAATAGGATTTTTGTTTTTTTCTGTATATTTTTCTTCATACTGTCGGATCTATATCCATATATTTGCTTAAATATATATATATATATATATATATATATATAGTCCTCATGTTCAGATATGATGGCGATTTTGTATTAAATAAATATATTTTTAAAAGCTAGCAATACAATCAAATTCTGTAGCTAATGTTGAAATATTGTAAAGATTAACGTATTTTCTCTTCGAAGTAGTGATGTAAGTGATTTGTCCACCAGAATACGTCTATAATACATAAGAATTTTTTTAGAAATTGGAATCAGAAGAGTTTCCTTGTATGATTTAATCTTTTGAAAGCATTTTTCGTTTCTTTGCATATGTTTTCAAACTGATATAATTGAAATCATATTTTTTTTATTATTCGAAACAGAATCATAATTGAATTCGGTGCAAAATTAATTATTCTTTATATAGTAGATTGGATGCAGTCATGAGTGCATTTCCATGTTATATCTCAATATTATCCATCCAAAGTAATTAACAGCTGATACTTATGAAATTATCTATCATTTTATAGAATAAGCCATATTTTACAGAAAATTTGGTCATCCAGAATAACTTTATGGACTGAAACAGTCATTATTATCATTAAAATCGACGAAATGCTTATTTCCCACCAGAAATATTCCAGATACATACTTAAACGTTACGAGTTAACTTAAAACAGTAGCTTTATTACCAGTAAGTAATATTTAATATATTTCTTAGGGATAAAAGTGTTCATAAATATGTTCGTGGAGTATAAACTGTATTCGTTAATCTATTTACGAAGGGTATATCGTTCTACTTTAAGAAAAATTATTGAGCTGCAACATTTTTCTTACCTTTATTGTACAAAAATTACACAGGCAACAGTGAAATGAAATGGTAATCATGAAGCTGCATCTTGTAGTACCATTAAATTATCATATACACATATCAACAGATTATCTATAGGTACAAATACACCACACACACGCGAGCAAACACACACACACATATATATATAAATTTTCGTCAAAATTACGCAACAATGAAATTAACACTGACTTCTCATTTTAACAGATATATTTACCAAAATTACACAACAATATCTTGAAATATTAAAGAGTACTTTTTTTCAGTAAAATTGACATTGACTTCAACCACGACCTCCAGATTTCTTGGGAATCTCCTGCAACTCTTCTGCACGGTTTCCTTGTTTAAGTTGTTGAATATTGCCACAATCCTTGCCTTCCCTTCATCTTTGGTGATGCAAGGAGTTTTGTTGGCTTTTCGCTAAACTGCTTCCCACACATAATAATCAAATATGTTGCAGTCTGTAGAGTTTGGTGGTCAGATGTAAGGGATGATGCGGTCGCAGAAATTCTCTGACAGACATGACAGTATTCTCCTCTCTTGTGTGGGACGGTGCAGAGTCCTGTTGCCAGACACAGGCTTGCCAGCAGCCACCCTCTTATCCCATGGCAACACTACCTCCTCAAGATACCTGATATAAATCTTCATGTTGGGTCTAAGGCCCTCGCCAACAAATTCGATCAATGTGACTTTCACGAGCTGTCGTACCTTCGTAATCTCCATTAGATTAATCCAACTCTTTCCAAATCCTATGCATTCTCCTCAGATTGACATCCAAATATTCTAAGATGTTCGTATTGGAGCTTCTGGTGCGAATGCCAAGTAGTATAACATGCGATATCCAAATTTATGGCGATGTGATTTGCGTCACGGTGTTATTTTTATTACAGCCGATGCCCAACTGACCCTACAATACTGTGTATCGACAAAAATAAACAAAAACAAACAACAGGCATTCGCAAAATTAAAATATAAAATACCGACAATTTACCCATCGTATACTGTAATATATATATATATATATATATATATATATATATATATATATATATATATATATATATATTAAAGGCATTTTTTATATATATATATATATATATATATATATATATATATTTGTAAATATCAGCATGTGTATGTATATATGTATATGTGTATATATGTATGTTTATATATACGTATATTTGTCTATATATATATATATATATATATATATATATATATATATAAATATATCATGGCTGTCAACTCGCACACGACTAAGACACATTTTGATACAAATATCACCGACAAGCACCTGAGAGATTGAGCTCACGGATATCACTCTTGGGTCCAGACAGTGCTTTAAATACTCTACTACAGAAAACACATACATGGGGATTGGGTGCATTAGGTATACGGTCGCCATGCCTACGCAAATGAATCACTAGTCCAGCCATGGAGAGACAAATTCTCCCACATGAGTCACACAGACACACGCCCACGCACACGCACACACACACACACACACACACACACACACACACACACACACATATATATATATATATATATATATATATATATATATATATATATATATGAACGATTTCTTTGAGTGTGAAGCAATGGAACCAAGGTAAATTCGATACGACAGCAGAAACTGAAATATTATGGACTGTACTTAAGTTAGAAGACATAATCTAATAAATTAAAAAAAAACTCAGCTGTTCGCAAATGTATTCAAATAGGCATCTATCACTGTATGATTTTTTTATTTATGTGAAATTTAAATAAATGAAAGACTTTCTTTTAAATATTGGAAATTGATAATGAAGTATCGTAAAAAAATAGAGCCACTAACATTAATAGGTTTTGAAAGCAAAGTAACAATATATTTTGAGGAATACAGAAATATATATGTATGTATACAGGGCTGCGCACAAATAAGTAAACAGCTGAGATAATAAATTTTTAAAAATGTCTCTTTTTTCCATATAATCGACAAAAAAACCCTACATTTACACTTTGTATTTTTGTCTTACATGGTTTCCAGCGCGAATAATTATTTGTGCAAGTGTAAGAGGCAAAATGACTCGTGTTCATTATTTGGAAAGCTACGTAGACTGCAATCAAACTTCATAACTCATTGTTTATGCAAAAGAGACTAAATTTAAAAAAATAAAATATGCCAATAACAAAAGAATTTCCCAAAGCTTTAACAATCGCATTGTTGAGACTTATCATGATGGAGAAGACAATAGAAAGCTATCACAACGATTCGGAATGCATGTCTCTATCTTGCGACAGATTATTTATGAATGGAAGGCCTTTGGTGTGACGGCCTACAATCAAGAACTGGTCCACCTCGAAAAATAACTAATGAGAGCAAGTAGACATCTAATTTGGCAAGCCCAGACGAATCCTTCCCTGACATCTGTGGTTCTCCACGACACCCTGGTGATACCGGATTTTATGGACATACATATACAGTGTGACGTATCTGAATGATACCGATCATCATGGCAGATTGCGTAGAAAAAACCTATTATTTCTGAAAAGGCAAAAGGAATTTTGGTTTGGTTTGGTTTGTTTTACGGCATATCAACATCAGTGGGTTATTTATTGCCGACAGAATCTTTTATTGCAGATAATATTTTTGTTTCCAAAAATCTATTTCTGGTAATATTTTTTGAAAAAAAAATGTATAGCTTGTATTATTTTTTCTTTTCAAAAATGTATTGCTGGTAATATTTTTCATTGAAAAATATATTGCTATTAATATTTTCCTTTCAAAAATTTATCTCTGGCAATATTTATTCTTGAGAAAATCTATTTCTGGTAATATTTTTTCCTTCAAAAATTTATAATGGACGATAATGGGTATGTTCTCATTCACATAAATACAGTAGTAAATTCTGTATGTTGGATGGTAATTGTAGATTCGTCTCAGGCTGTGCTAGTCAAACTCTCTGCCTCCGGGCAGAGAGGATCCCCAGACGAGTCGAAGGGCAGAGTCTCGTCTCGGGAAACAGCTACCCGACCCCGGCGAATTTTTAGCTGAGCTTACGGGCTCGGTTATCTAATATTAAATTCGGCCTTGTGCCACACCTAAACGCGTGGGGCGGTTGCTATATATCCTGCAATTGGAGATTCATTGTGGAATTCACTTCACTCACTTCTAGCAGTTGACTGCTTCTGCGCGCCGCTGGCGAATCTATATGTTGTTCTTGTGATAAGTATTATGGTTCATTACCAACTTACGTTTGATTATTCTATTCAGTAACCTTCCCTAAGTTACAACAAATTCAAAAAGGCACCGTCTACTGAATAAGTCTAAAATTCGTGTGAGAATGTTTGGATCTTCCAAATGGAATTAGACGCGGACTAGGTCAAACGGTAAACCTGTGTAAGAATGGGAAAATATAACAGAGAATGTTATGCAATTTCTAACAAAATCCCCAAAATGGAAATCGCCAGTAAGTGAAAGGTGCCCAACTTTTGACTCTATCATCTGTTATCACTCCATACAAATCTTGCTCAAGCTTTGTCAATGTTACTTAATAACCTCAGTAAAATTCCAGAATGGATCAATGAGGGTATTACATTTCTCCCACCAAAAACGGGTGAAACAGATTATTCAAAAAATTATAGGCCTATAACATGTCTGCCCACCACATATAAATAAATCTCGTCTGTCCTAACTAACTGTACTTACTTTCTTCTCGATGCAAACAAGATTCTTTCCGTGGAACAGAAGGGACAGACTGCCGTGAAGCATTTGATAGTATGCCACACTCTTGCATCGTTGACGCTTTGGAAATGTACAGTCTTATCGGTGAAAATAAATGTCATTAATTATAGCATGGAACTATGGAAAATCACAATATACATAAATAACACCAAAGGTAATGTCACTTCTAATTGTTTTAAAATACGACGAGGAATCTTTCAAGGGGACTCCCTGTCACTCCTGTCCTGCATCCGCGTCCTAGGTAAGACGTCAAACTACGTCCAGCAGCAAGGCCTCTGATCAGGAGGTTTTGAGGAGCGTTGAACCATCTCTTAAGTGCTGGTGTTCCCATGTCGAACCTGACCCGGAGTGGTAGCACCTGTTAGGGTCCCAGCTATAGGAAATAGTTAACTATTACCAGCAATACTTTTTGAAAAAGTTATTACCAGCAATACAATTTTGAAGGAAATATATTACCAGAAACAAATTTTTGACAAAACAAAATATTACCAGCAATAAAACATGTTGTCAGTATTAAATAACCCATTGAGGTTGATATGCCGTAAAACAAAATAAACCAAACCATTCTAAACCAAAGAATGCATAATCCATTCATACGAATCTATCCTAAAAATGTTGTCGGTATTAATAACCCATTGACGTTGATATGCCGTAAACAAAATAAACCAAACCAAACCAAACCTGTTCTGTATGTCATTAATCACACTTACGCACGGACTAAGCATTAATAACTACAGATATAAAGTAAAAAAAGAAAGTAACCTTCAAGAAATGGAGAATTACAGAAACGTACTCAGTAGATTTAGAATTTGTCGCAAAGATTAGGGAACAAAAACAAGAAGAAGCCTACAAATACCTAAGGAGATTGAATACAGCATGCCCAAATGAAGAAAAGATTATTACAGGCGTTGAAATCAGCATATCAGCCATAAATACTTTGGCTCTCCCTATGGTGCAATACAGTTTAGCACCAACTGAACACAAAACCATCATCATGGAGTGGGCCAATATCTGATTTGAAAATATGCAACATTTACGGAGATGAAACTGCAAGAAGCTGGGACGAACACCAATTAGACCCGGTTACGGAGATAGGGCCTTGTTATGGTAATTTACCCGCGCACGCATGAACTCTCCCAGGTACTGCCTTTTGTAGAGAGAATTTTCCTGCAGTCAGCTCTGACAGTCGCACCGAACATTCTTGTTGTAACACTCTCGTTTGTATATGTTTGCATTGCTGTTTCTGTTAATGTATTTGTTTAACTCAATCCCCCTCTTGTGTCTTTATTTCTGGCCGTAACAAAACCATAACAAGCATGTAACAATTTTATGTGACTTTACAATACACACAGACAGAACAATAAAAGCTAATCGCTCAGACAGCGTGATCAATGATCATAAGAACAGAACGTGCCTCCCTATTAACATTGCAGTTCCTGCAGATTTTAATGCATCTTTGAAGATTTAAAAAATATATCAAAATACAGGGACCTTGAAGTGAAAATCTCAATAATGTAGAACATGAAGACATCAATAAGTGCAGTTTGATCGTAAACAGTTCCGATAGAATCAGTGAAGGGATACCTTGTAGCAAATGGTTTAAGAAATACAAAAGATTGTACTCAAAAGTCCAGCTCACATATCACAAAGAGCTTCATCTAGGTAAGATGACTATGGTCTTATTTATTTTTTTGTTTTACAAAAATGATCAGTGGAAAATAAAAATTCCATGAAGTCATTTCTGACCTCAGGTCTCTATTTCGGACCCGGAAGTATATGTAAGTATTTAATGTTGTTTTTTTTATTATTATTATTAGTCACCAGGAATTATATATTGCAAAGTTTATTTAAATTTTTGTGGGTAATTATCTTTTCATTAGGTAAAATATAATTTAGAGATACAAAATGCAATCCCTTACCGGTAATCTCTTGCACTGTGTTTTCTTTTCTATCTTGCTTAGCAAGTATTTGATGTAAATTTTTACCATTTTTGTTCCTCTAGGAAACCAAGTGAAAGATTTATTACATTTCGTTATCAAGCAAATGCGATAATACCACTAAGACACAAGGAGCTATTAGGAGTGAAATGGAATTAGAAGGCTTTCGAATGAATCGGAGACCCAATCCTATACAATTGAATAAGCCTCTACTCCTATTCAAAAGACAGGAGAGGAGTGTGAACCGGACTTAAGCATTAAGCATGTTTTTTCTTATTTCTGGAACATTCAAAATGGCTTGCAAATGTGCTCGAGTAAGAAACAAAAAGAGACGTTTTATTTGAATAGTGTTTATTCATGGCGTCTCTTACTGTGATCACGTTTGAAATATCGACAATAAGAAAAGTCATACTGATTGGAAAATTTGTCAACAAGTAAAGAAATTCAATTAAGTTTGATTTAGAAGGAAAAAATTAAAGAGAAAATAAAGATCGTCTTAAACTAAATACAATCAAATTACAGAATAAACACACATTTAACATCTTCAACAACAAATTTCCCGAAACTGTTTTTGAAAAGAAATGTAAATTTCTTGCCCTCTTGATAAAACTACTAAAGAATAAATATTCCCGACACATTTAATTTACATCTTCTGTAATCCAATCGAATTCAATTACTTTCCTGGATTTCTCTTTTCTATTCTTTTTCCTCTTTTTTTTTATTTTATTTTTTCTTTTCATTTTCCCTTTCTTTTTTCCTTTCTTTTTTATCATTTATTTTTCTTTCATCTTTTTCGTTTATTTTTTCTTTTATTTTTCCTTTTATTTTTCCTTTTCTTTTTTCTTTCCGTTTCCTTCCGTTTTTTCCTTTCGTTTTTTCCTTTTATTTTCCCTTTCTTTTTCTTTTTCTTTTTTCCTTTCTTCTTTCCTTTTTTTCTGTTCTTTTTCCTTTATGTTTTACAGTTCTGCTTTCTTTTTTTTATTTTTTCAATTATTTTTCCTTTTCTTTTTCCTTTCTGCTTTCCTTTCTTTGTCACTTTCTTTGTTTGTCCTTTTCTTTTTTCTTTTCTTTTTGTAATTATTTAGACTTCCTCCGTTACACATACCTTTTACTTTATAAGTTATAACTTAAATTTTTACTTTGCTTTTCATTTACATATTCATTCATTTTTTTTTAAAGTATTTTTATTCATAGCGAGTGCTGAAAAGTTCAAAGTTCATCCAGGGTGGCATTATCTGGTATTTGGACTTTTTGCAAGTTTTTTTTTTTTTTTTTCTCAAAACTTTTCTATGTGTCATGTCCTTTCAGAACTTAAGCGATCGTGGCTCTCCACTACTTTGTAGCCCTTAGCAGTTTTACATTCTAAGGCTTCTTCTTCTACCGTTCCACTATCCATCCACAGGAGTTTAAAACATTAATACTCATAATATTATCTTTGCTATGGAGATTTATCGCCATTATCAAAAGAGCAATATATTAAAATTTCCTCATATAATTATTTTTACATTTGCTGTCGTATTAAGCTTCGAATTGCAATGAGTGAGAAAGTGTTGTGGAATAAATTTATAATAAGAATAAACAGATGGAGAAAAAAGCTTTCGGCACAGACAACATACAAAACATATTTTTGTAATGATATGTACACAGTTGGATACCTTATAGCCATCAGTATATATTTGTTTGTGTTATATACCGTACCTATGAACAGTAATGTGTATGTCCCAATTGTCATAATTACGTTGGACGCTATTGTAAATGGGGGGCAATATGCTGTCTAAATAGTCCCCCATGAGTAGTGGTTTGCCTACTTCACACCGCTGGCGAGTATTGTGTTTTGTTGATGTTATAAAGATTACCATTTCATTGCCAACCTCCATTTTGGTTATTCCTCATTCAGAAATCCTTTGTAGGTTACACCAATTTGTAAGCTAATTATTTGATTGGGTATTATATATTGATTAATTAACAAAAAATTGTTTGTCAACATTCGAATGGCCAACGAGTTTAGAATGAGACCGCTTGCATTTTGATTATTTCTCAATACAGTTTATTACTTACTTGCTGGCAATATTGCCATTGCGATTGTAACATATTTTTAATTGTTGTTATATGTTATATAACAAAATGATGTGTAAAAATATTAGTAATTAGCTAAGAGGTTTGACGAAGGAAGATCATTGTTTCGTCTACGTCTGTTATCATCTGTTCAACGTTGGAGCTTCAAAAACTACAACTTCACCAAAAGGAGACTACATAAACATGTTTGAGAATGATTATATATTCATAATTTGTATAGTGACAGTGAGCATTTGGCAGAAATACTCCAGTTTTAGTCTGGTCTGGTTTGTTCGGTCCGACTGTCAGGGCTGACTGCAGGAAACTTCTCTCTCCAAAAGGCAATACCTGCTCCTATTTATAACTGGGAGAGTCCACGCGTGCGTAAATGTGTGTGTGCGTGTGTGTGCGCGCGCGCGCGCATGCGCGTGTCTGGTACGAGCTGTTCAAGGAACCGAATATTTTTTTCAGATTTGTTAGCGAGTGATCTCATATACTTGAAGTTTAGAGTGAACTTAAATTCAAATAGATGCTCCAGCTAAGGACTCTCATGAAGTGTACAACCATTCATCATGAGAAAAACTCAGTATTTCTTCGGTTTGGAAAAAAACACTACTGTCTTGGTTTGGGAGAATTAAATATAAAAAGCTACTTCCTCCCCAACTTAGCTGTGTGCTCAATGTTAAAGGAAATATCAGCTTCAAGTCTCTGTTTATCTAGACTTTTGGTGGTGCTCTCATAAACCATGGTATCGTCTTTATATATATATTTACTGATGTTTTCAGAATTTTCTTAGACAGATCAATAATATATAGCAGAAAAAGTGGAGAGCTTGGAGGAATCTTGCGTTGATTTCATTGGCTTAAAGGATTCGCCATTAACAAAAACTTTACCAACCTATTTGATAGAAAGAACATGATGATCGAAAATACTCCTTTTAAAATGTCATAACTGGAGTGTTTTTTTCTTTTTTTTGTCTTTGTTTTTTTAAGCATTTCACCCCAAGCAAGGCGGCAGTACCACTAGCACACTGGGGGTTACAGAGAGTGGGAGTAAGATTATAGAGGCGTGACAGAGGAAAGGAAGAAGAGAAAGGCGGGGAATAGATCAAGGCATCTGGAGGTGTCGATTGACATTGCATTTGAATATTTGGAGATTATAGCTATCAGGGAAGCAAGTAAGAGGAAGGGAGTTCCACAGACGGGAAGTGTGAGACATGAAGCTTTTGGAGTAGAAGAGACGGTTACAGTTAACCGTTTCCACAGTGAAATTGTGAGGCTGATATACCAACCTAGTAGCACGTTTAAATTCATGCATTTTGGGAACCAGAAACGTAGCCCACCAGAGCAGTTACTGTGAAAGTATTTGTAGAAAAGACAGAGAAAAGCGACAGAAATGTCTTAGACGATCGCTGCCGTGAGGAATTTATTAACACTTGTTTGAGTGATACTATGCGTAATGACAGTTAATTCATCATCAGTGGATCTCTATGAGAGAAATTCACACTGTCGTTCAGATCTTTGTTTCTCTGGAGGTAATTGCAACAACCTTGATGATAACAGCTTCAAAATGTTTGCAGACGATGCTGATGTAGCGCTATATTGTGGTGGGGAATCGCTCTCTCGCATTCTGGTAAACTAGGCATACAGCTGATACCTTTCAGAAACCCGGAAAACAGTTCGCCATCAAGAAGCTGCTAAGCAATTTTGCCAAGATTGAAGATAGCTCTCGGCTAATGTCCTTAAAAATAACTAAAGAAATTTTATCCGGACCATTAGCTTACGTAGAACTAAGTTTTTATTATATGCCTGGAAACCTTCCAAACCGAAACAGAGAAATAGCGAAGTTTGTCCCGTGAGAGGGTTGAAGTAAGGTGGGGTGCGGCCTTGTCGTTCAGCTCGAGTTAGAGCCAAATTTCATTGGAAAGATTTTACCCTTATCTGATGCGAATGAGATAACCTCAGGGCCATTTATGACTGAAGGGACTGGCGGTTTTCCTCTATTAAGAATGTTATTTGTAATTATCCAGAACGGACAGGAGCCAAATGTTTTGATTTCAACCTTAGCTTTGGCTGCTTCTGCATTTTCCAGGAATCTCTTGAACGGTTCTTAATGTAATAGGGGTTTTAACAAACCGTTTCCTCTAGTAGAGATGGCATGAACCAAGACTGGTTATTCGATATTTGATCGTAATTTGTATTAAGGAGAGAAAATTCCATCCAAAATGGAACCTACACTAAGTAAAGGGAGTCTGTTCCAGAAGTCCTGACGGATGCGACGAGCAGAACTTCCGTCATGTAAAATCTATTCCAGTCAGCATTTTTGTGTCAGTAGATTATCTTATGAAATGTTATATAGGTGAAGGTCATCGGTTTAGCATCATTGTTTTAACTGACCAGGAAGTTGTCTGATTTACCAAAGGGTTTAACACTTCAGAGGAACATTGTTCATGACAGAAGATGTGGAAGAGTTCTAGGATGTCGACAGAATGTCCATCTATATCGGACCAAAACTAGGCTTATCCTCGATCTGGTTCAGATGGAGAAGTTTTGACAGTATTTGTCTTTTTCCTTGGTTATGTGTGTTTTAACCAAACATTACGGTGAATGTTAGCTGAATAGTAATCTGAGATAATATGATCAATGTTCCTATGTCAAATGTTCTACCATTATCATCCTCTGAAGGCAAAGGGCATACTATGAACGGAGACTACGTGAAAGCCCATGGATAAGGATTTAAGCTTTTCGCTTTTGAGGGTCATCTTTTATGAGTAGAAGCGAATACCTCGAGATTGTTTATTCCTGAACTGGAATAGGCTTGGTTGGTTCAGTTTCTGATTGGAATGTGAAGTTAGGGTTACTTTCTTGAAGATGTAGTTCAGCCTCAAGATAACTGGAACATCGGCGCCTTATGTTTGTTAGAAAGCTGTAGTTCATTTTTTGCATAGGTTAACTGGTTCTAACTCGTGTGTGTGTGATAGATTTCGTCATATTGATATAGGAGGCGAAGAAATTCTGCGGCAAAACAGCAACACCCCAAGTGATACATGTAAAATCTATCTTGTTAATTGCCACAAAAAAAATCCGAAACTCTACGTAGCATCAAGGTTGGGAGGAGAACCCACTGGATACTACCGCACGGCCCAGATCGTATAAACCAAATGTCCATAGAGTAGCTCTTAAATTTTGCCTTTGCTAATATGGACCCAAAGCTTAAAGTAACTCCTAAGGAGACTATCCTGGCAATCAGGTGGATAATAAGCACGCAGAAAAGTGTTTACCATCTGCATTGTTAAGGAAGAGAGAAAAGAAATTTAAACGTGGAAGGAATTACATACCGTCTGAAGTGAAATCATGATGTTTACCTAGGACTCAAAGCAGCAGACATTCTCTACGTGTTGAGAATATCATGTCTGAGCTAGTGGTCAATGATACGGTCGAACTTTTGGGAAGGCTAAAGGAACCACTAGGAGAAGGGTCTCACAAAAGGCTGCTTGTGGGTGAGCTGACATCTATCTATCTCTCTCTCTCTCTGTATATATATATATATATATATATATATATATATATATATATATATATATATATATATATATATATCTCTTCATCTCACAATCTCTCTATATATGAATATATCTCAGGTTCTTCTCTCTCTCTCTCTCTCTCTCTCTCTCTCTCTCTCTCTCTATGTCCGTCTTTCCATATCTATCTATCTATCTATCTCATTCTGTTCATATCTTTGTATCTATCTATCTATTTATCTCAGTCTCTTCATCACACAATCTCCTTCTATATGAATCAATTTCAGTCTCTTCTTCTGTCTCTCTCTATGTCCCTATTTTTCTTTCTTTCTATCTATCTATCTATCTATCTATCTATCTATCTATCTATCTATTTCATTCAATTCATATCTATCTATCTATCTATCTATCTATCTATCTATCTATCTATCTATCCCAATCTGTACATATCTATCTATATCTATCTATATCTATGTCAATCTGTACACACATATTTATCTCTATCTATCTATCTATCTATCTATCTATCTATCTATCTACGCAAAAGTTAGTGAAACGCTAATGTATTTTTTAAATTATCTCTTTTTTCCAGAAAATCATCAAATCCTTATTAAACTGTATATTCACTAAGATAAATTTTATTAAGCAAATTACAACCACTTTCAAAAGTTTTTATCTCGCTGGAATAAAAATATTAATTAAAAATTAAGATATGCAAAAGCAAGTAAACCCTTACACTTAATATTATCTTATGGCTTCTTCTGCGCAGTACTATATCTATCTGTCTATCTATCTATCTATCTATCTATCTATCTTGCGATCCGATTAGCTGCGTATCAGATAAATTCTATTAGCGAAAATTGGTGTGATACTTAAACTTTTAGAATAGATCACCATCGCTATTGTTCATCTGCTAAGTTGAACTTTCAGAGTCTAGATTTTATGTATTTCCATTCAAGACTGTTCATATGATAATGAAGTATCAACAAAGATACGTCATTGTTAGATTACACGAATGGATTCAAAATGCATTCAAGATAAAATAAGCTTGAACCTGCTTTAAAAAATTATTCGCTTTGTTTCATCATCGTCTTTTACATTGAAATTCTTTTGCACTCGCAACCAATGAAACTTTCCAAGATGAAGTTAAGTAAAGAGAAACTGTTTGATTAAATACTTAAATTATTTACAACAGATCGAATATCGTTGTCTTTGTTGTTACGATCACAATCTTTTGGTTGTTATGTTTTCCGACCTGTCGATCCGGGAAACCTTCAGGGAATTTCTAACTTAAACTTTACCTTTTATTCAAATTACAGCGATTATATTTTTATCATTTCGTTTTTAATATTTACAGATATTTATCTTTCTTACAGAAATAGGGTTGGGAGGATTCAAACTTTTCTGGACGTAGAGATATACACAATCTTTTCTTGGGATGACGATAAACTACATCCGGCAGCAAGGTCTCTCATCGGAAGGTTTTGAGGAGCTATATATAACTCTATAAGCGCCGTTGTTCTCAGGTGAAATTTGAAACGAGGTGGTAGTACCTGTTAGGGTCCCAGCTAAGGGCAAATAATTAACCCCAAACTGGGGACAGAACACTATCAAAGTATAAAAAGAAAGATTTTTATAGAAAAAATATCAGCAATATATTTCTGAAAAAATTACCAGCAATACATTAATTCTCGATAAAAAAAAAGTCTTTACAAAAATGTGTCAATGAAAGCTGATGCACACGCTGATTTCTTAAAAAGAATACATATTCTATTCATACGAACCTAACCTAAAAAATCTTGTCGGCAATAAATAACCCACTGAGCTTGATATAACAAAATAAACCAAAGCAACCTCTCTACAAAATATCTTTACTAAAATACGTCAATGAAACCTGATCGACAAACTGAATTTTTTAAGCATTTCACCACAAGCAAGGAGGAAGTGCCACGAGCACGCAAGGGGTTACAGATACGGAGACCAAGAGAAAAGAGGCGTGCTCGAGGAAAGGATAAAGAAAAGGACGGGGAACTAGATCAAAGCCTCAGAAAATGTCGATTGACATTACATTTGAATATTTGAAGATTATAGGCATGTAAGAGGAAGGTAGTTCCACAGGCGGTAATTGCGAGATAAGTAGCTGTTGGAGTAGAAGAAATGCTAAATTTAATCGTTTCGACAGTTCAAGTGTACGACCGAATTGACAACTTAGTAGCTCGCTTAAATTCATGCAGTTTGGGAACTAGCAAAAGTAGCTCATTGTAGCTGCTGCCGTGAAAATACTTGTAGAAAAGACAGAGGGATACCGCAACGTCTGGGAGAGAGTGACTGTTGACGAGATGCCAGATTCGGACCTATCACATTGCATACCTGTCTCAGGATACTGTCGAGAACCCCAAGACGAACAGCGGGGTCTCCAGACCATATATGACAGCAGTATTGCATGCAAGGGCGAATGGTTGATTTATAGATTTGAAGGATGGATTCAAGCGAGAAAAACTTTCTGGCGCGACACAGAGATCAACTTTCCTTGCGGTAGATTTCATCAAAAGAATACATATTCTATTTCAATAACTGAAAAAAAATAACCCGAGTGATATGTCCTTAGATATGGAGAGCAGAATGAGAACAATATATCCTCTTATGTACACGTGACGGTTTGTAAGTAAATCTAAAGGAATTCAAAGAAATTTCAAACAATAGTCCGTTCACAATACTTGATAGTGCCAGAGGATGAAAATATTAAAATTGTCAAACTCAATTTGTTAATGATATTATTTAAAACATTTACATTCGGACTATTTTCTTTGTTGTTATTACAATGTCTCAGTCATTGTACCTTCCGGCTTTCACCAAGAATATATCGACTCGAGTAGCTTACAGGGACTTTCGAATTAAAACTTTTATTGATGTCTTTTATTAATATTTCTTTATATTCCACTACTGGACGAAATCATAATGGATAAAAGAGGTATTAAAGATCTATACCTTTGAAGCATCCATTCCCGTATTGTCACCGAGGACTGCTCAGTACCAAATTGATAAGGTGTTGTAAGATTGAATGTCCTGTTGGCGTAAATTATAATGGCTCGGAATTTTTAATCGGACAGAAAGTTCTAATTCCTGTTGGGTTAGCTATATTCACTTACGTGGAAATATCGTTGCGGAAGGTACTGATTAACCTCTTGTCCCCTAGTTAAGAGTTAATTAGTAAAACTTGTATTACTAATTCATTATTATCTCCACCGCCACCCCACCCAAAAAAATCTCACAAACTAATGTTTTCTAGTTTTAAATAATTTGCAAATTGTTGATTAGCCATAAAAACGAATCAATCAATCAATTATTCAGTGGGAATGGATTTCGATATCGCGTAATGTGTAGACGGCCGAAATGTGAATTTGGTGAACCGAATTTTAAATACAGTTGTTTAGTGGAGTAGATTGATTGCGTTCCATTGCTTAATTCTTCTTCTTTTTTTTATATATATATATATATATATATATATATATATATATATATATATATATATATATATATATATATATATATATATACACACATATATATATATATATATATATATATATATAAAAACACACACACACACACATATATATATATACACACACACACACATATATATATACATACACACACAAACACACACACAAACATATACATATATATATATACCATTCGTCCTTGAATAGTATTGCTACATATGATCTGGTGCCCTCGCTGTCCATCTCTAGGTTCTCTACAAAATCCAAAGACGGATATGCAATGTGATAGGTCCTAACCTGGCATCTCGGCTACAGTTACTTTCTCACGGACGTGATGTGGCTTCCCTCCGTCTTTTTCTAGAAATATTTTCATGGCAACTAATCTGACGAGCTACCTATACTGACACCGCAAATGCATGAATTTAAGCGTGCTACTAGGTTGGCCTAATGATCCCACCCTTCCAGTGTCGAAACAGTTAAATGTAACAGCCTCTTCTACTCTAACAACTTCTTCTCTCGCACTTCCCGACAGCGGAACTCCCTTCCTCTTCCTTGCTTACCTGATAGTTGTAATCTTCAAATATTCAAATGTAGTGTCAATCGACATCTTCTGACTCTCTGAACTTGATACTTGGCCTTCTCTTAATCCTTTCCTCAAACACCCTATTACTCTCACTCTCTGTAACCCCTTGTGTGCTAATGGCACTCCCATCTTGCTTGGAGTGAAATGCTTAAAAATAACATAGAGAAGGTGATGGAATATTAGCTCCCTATGTATGAGTGGCCAGCCAGAAATCCTTAGTTATCACCATGTGACTTTTTTGTGGGAGAAGGTGGAGTGAGTCTACTATACCAAACCAAGATTTGGATGAAGTGAAGGGCGAATAAAAAAGTTATGCCTTCCATACTAAAAGGGTTTCTGGTGAAATGAGTTGACTGGTATCCTGGATGGCACGATAAGCTGGTAGCTAAATCTGGTTCCCATATTGGATTATATTGGATTCCGTTCATATCCATTTCTGCTTATGAATAAATAAGTATTTTTATATGGGCAGTTACTTTTCAAACACCATATATATATATATATATATATATATATATATATATATATATATATATATATCCAGTTTAAAAAAAAAAAAAAAACAGCGGCGCTTACTGCTATTACCGATTACTCTTCAAGTATGAATTAAGTTCTCCGAGCCGCTGGCGTATTTCGTATAGAGTAAATCACTATATATATATATACTATATATATATATATATATATATATATATATATATATATATATATATATATATAGTTGTATGAACGTGAGTTTGTAACTCTACGTTTCACGCTTATGCGATCCTCAGACAAACTGTGAGGATCGCATAAGCGTGAAACCTAGGGATACAAACTCACATACATACACCTATGTATGTTAGTTCTATCACTGATATTGAGCGCTTTCTAAGTACCATATATATATATATATACAAATATATATATATATATATTATCTGTATATTATATATATATATATATATATATATATATATATATATATAGAGAGAGAGAGAGAGAGTATGATATGGGAGAGAGAGAGTCTATAAAATTACCGGCCCGATAAGGAAATAACAGGCTTGCAGCAAAATAAGAACTGGTTCAAGCAGAGAAAAAGATTCACGGACATCATTCAGTTCACAAATCTTCAGAAAGACAATGCTATACCTTTGGCGTTAGCGATATCATTCCTGGAAGTACCATTTAATTCTTAAAGTATTTTTGTTCTTTTGTTGTTTATGAAACCACGAATTTACAACGACAGACATACCAAGTAAGAAAGCGTAAGGGTTACACATTCTTCTTTGTACTCACTCTAAAGTCAAGTATTTCAAGCATTATTAATATTTTGTATCAAACATTATTAATAAATTTTATTACTTAAATGAATCCTATGGCCAAAGTATTTCCCCTTAATCTTGCTTTTGATATAAAATGATGACTATGAACTTGTAAAACAACGTGTGCCATTTAATTTAGTCCTCACTGGTAATAATATTAAAATTCAATTATTAATATCGATGTGAAGTGTTTACCTGTGGAAACATGAGGTAATATATTAATTTCAAGCAACAAAACGGAAGACCTTGACTGGTTTGACACAGATGCCATTGCTTGTATATCTATATAACTGACACGTCGTATGTGTCACTCAGCTTTACAGACTTCCTGCTAACACAAGTGGAAACATCTAATAACATTGTGGAAACACTTTTATTGAATTCATCTGATATCTGCTTGTTATCAGGAAAAGTCATAAGGGAAAATTGATTCTTCTTCCTTTCGTGGGCTTAATAAGTCACTGTGAGCCGTTACAATCGATTGAAGCCATCTGATGCAAAAGAAGTGGTTATCAGGTGTTGGGCCTGCTTTGGCTCCAGGCGCGTGCATAGGCCGTCACGAGAAAGTGGTCAGCTGTCAACTAAATATTTCTCACTGAGAGAATACGTACCCGTAAGTACATAATCCAACGACGAGTGTTACTACAACATCTTAATGATGCAGAATTCATGAGTGGGTGAGATGAAGAGATGCAACCGTCATAGAATGTGGAAAACTATACCAACTTGATTCTTATACTAAATCGGTAAGAAAACTGTCATATTAAATTAAATACCATATCTATTGAATATTCAATAACATTAAAAGACAATTCACAATAGTTCATCTTTTTTTATAATAACTTCGCGCCAGGCAAAGGGAATAAAACCAATAAAACGCAAAGATTTACTAAGTGTTACAGAATATGAGAATATATAATGTCAGTAAGAGAAGACAATAAAAACAAGAGCTAAGGAAATAACGATTAATATTGCATTTAAATTTTTGAAGATCAAACTTGAGACAAAATCAAGAAGCCAGAAGACAGTTCCACAAGATAGAAGTGCGATAGAAGAAACTGTTAGTGTAGAACTTATGGTTACATCCAACCATTTCAACTGTAAAATGTTGAAAATCTTCAGTCAATCTAGTACAGCCCTTAAATTCATAAATCTAGGTAACATAGAGGAGAGTTCTTTAGAATAATTACCATGAAAATATTTATAGAAAAGCACAGGGAAGCTTCATTACAGTAGTGGGAAAGTGACTGAAGCCGAGATTCCAGGTCAGGACCAATAATATTGCAGGTTCTTCTTGTATTTCATCTAGAATCTCTAACCATGTAGTAGAAGCATCAAACCAGATCAGCAATATTAAAATCACAGTCGAATAGCAGACATATGTAAGATAAAATCTTGCGAAAAAAACATCTAATTCAACACAACACAGTGAATCAAATTTCCTACCTTCAAACTTAGCAACTGATTCAATATCACTTCACATTATGGCAAAATGTTCGTCCGTAGAGGCTCTCTCCTGGAGGTTAGCATCAGCCAGGTTGATAAAACGTAAAATGTGTTCTATTAGATGATTAATAGAGAGCAATATTGTTTTTCAGGCGTTAAATACTTTCATAGTAAAGGTTCTCCTGAACTTTCTCCTCTATGGTACCTAGATTCTATGAATTCAAGTTAAGTACAAGACTGGCAGCAAGATCTCATTCTTTTCCAGTTGAAATGGTTAGATCTAGCTGTAGGCTTTATTATAACAGTCCCTCACGCCTTTCTCGCTTGTGAAACGATCTTCTTGATTTCCAGTCAGTACTTAAGTTTTTTTCCTATATTTTTCCTCACTCTCTAACTCTGTGTGTTAGTGACGTTTTTGTCTTACTTGGGATGAAATGATTTTAAAAAAAATGTGTATACGTGAAGATCGTGTGTGGTTGAAATCTTCCGAAGCAAATCTTGATAAATGACAGAGAAAAAAATCAATCGAGGGAATAAAGTATCACCTTTATTCTCTTTTGAAAGGAGATTTCATTTACTTTTATAAAATTTGAAATCATGAGCCACGAACGATTTACTATTTGTTTAGATATGTGCAATTTTATGGATTAATTCTTGATGTTCCATCAAAGGAACCTAAATAAAAGCTTTTTGCTGGATATTTTTTGAGATTATATAATTGTCCAAATTATAAGCAAAACCTTGACATATTTAAACAAAAAGTCACATCTATAATATAAAAATAATTAATTTTGATTCCGATTTCGATACCTTGTGTAAAAATGAAGAGATGTTTATTGTTGCAATTTCGCTTTTAAATTTGGGAAATAGAAATAAATTTAAATACAAAATGATCGAAGAATATAACATGATTTCTGAAACAATGGTTGCAATGTTATGCTTTTGCAATATGGATCTATTATCGACAATCTTTTCGGTAGTAAAACCAATGTAGATATGCCAAAAATCTTCTGTAATTAACTAAGACGGATAAATTGAAATTAAATGCCGAAAATGAAAATATGTTAAAATGATGCAAAATCAAAAATTAAAAATAATATGCATGGCAGAATTGTTATAAATTGTAGATGTAAATATAAAAACAATTGTAAACAATACATGAGAATAGCATTTGATAGGAAATAAATGAAGAAGAATGAACAAACGGAAAACTCGATTAATATGGAAAAAGGAAAGGTAACGAAAAACAAGGGAAGAATATTTTCGTTTAAATATTTTGGCTGATGGAAATATCATGAATCCCTATCGATAAAAATCCATGTATGAAAAAAACCAAGAATGGCGGGGTTATAAATGCACAAAATTCAGGATTGTAGTTTAGATTTTCTTCATTTACTCATCACAAACTAAGAAATTAACTCTATCTACTTGATATTCAAATGAATATTCATTTCGTATTAATCAATAAACTTCTTGAAAAACTAGACGATTGTCTCTCTTGACGTTACATTTAGAGTAACGTTAATATGATAGATCGTGCTTTCGGCATCAGAATTTGTGAGTTGCGATAAGACACTATCTCGTCTGTAGCTAGAGTCAAAACTTAGAAAGTTAGGTTAAATTTGTATACATTTAATACAGCAAACTATATATATATATATATACATATATATATATATGTGTGTGTGTGTGTGTGTATGTGTGTGTGTGTGTGTGTGTGTGTGTGTCCTCAAATGTTTATATATTTGAAAATGTTATTAGAACAACAATTTTGGGAATAAAAACGTTAATAGTCAATAAAAAAAACACTTACCAGTTGGATAGAATATTTTATTGTTAATAGACACCATGGACAAATTTAGTGGAATTAAGGATAAGTAAATAATTTAAGAATATTCATTTGAATATCAAGTAGATAGAGTCAATAAAAAAAACACTTACCAGTTGGATAGAATATTTTATTGTTAATAGACACCATGGACAAATTTAGTGGAATTAAGGATAAGTAAATAATTTAAGAAAAACAAATTCTTATGTATTAAGGAAACTTCACTGTTTAATTAGACATCATATGTAATCTCTCTTTCTCCTTCTTTCAATATATATATATATATATATATATATATATATATTACGGGATAGATGTATAAAGAAAGTGGTAAAAGTTTTCGTTTGACGCGTTCGTCCTTGAGTACTTCATCGGATTAAGGGTTAGGGTTACGTTGATGCCAGTACAGATGCGCATAAACGAATGACCCTGGGACTTTTAAATTTAAAATGGATGTTTTTAGACGTGTTCTGTGTATAAAATGTATCGATTTCTTTTAGATTATCTGCCATGTATCTTATATTTCTCCTAAAATTATTCTTGATATACAAAATTTCACACACACACACACACACACACACACACACACACACACACAAACACACACACACATATATATATATATATATATATATATATATATATATATATATATATATATATATTTCAGGCCGGTAAATGTTGTTTAATACTGTTTATTATAAACAGAGCATTTACTTAAATATTTGTATCTATAAAAAGAATGTATAAACATAAAATGTCTTAAAATAATTGTCGGGCTTTCTCCATTTCATAATGTGTGACGTCATTTGTTTACATTTAGATACGCCATGAGCAGATATGAATGTACGTGAGAGAATCATGGAAGATTGTAATTTAAAAGCAGTAAAATCGACCTTGCTTACCGAATGATTCTCCGTGGCAAGGCTATATGACGGTTCCGATACAGGTTCGATTCCCGTCGGAAGACGGATATTTTCTATTAAAATTTCTCGGACATTCATGCCGGTAAATGCTGTTTATTATAAACAGAGCATTTACTTAAATATTTCTATGTATAAAAGAATGTATAAACATAAAAATGTTTTATATATATATATATATATATATATATATATATATATATATATATATATATATATATATATATAGTTCTGTGTGTAAATAATGAGAATTCAAATACTGTATATATTACAGTTCTATTGGATGGTTGGAAAATGTTTTATGACATTATTGAAGCATCGATTTGAAAAAAAAGAGGACCTAGGACGACATTAATTCATATTTATTAAGTAACAGAAATGTATCGATTCAGATAAAAATTGACAATGACGCACTTAGAGACATTCTCATAGCATACTCAATCAATATATCGACTCATTTGCAGAAAAATATATGAATTAATGGATATTTTTAACTAAAGTTCACCCGATACAAGGCAAAGAGTCACTCATGGAAAAGGGTTACAGTAAGGTGTCGCATGAGCATAAGAAAGGGGAAGAAATCACGTTCTAGTGTTTATGCAAGGACAAGGTTGCTGCATGGGCGGAGTGAAAATAATTGTGATTCCGAATGCAATCATATATATATATACACACCGAAATAAACACTAAAATTGTTGTTTTAAATCGGGTACGTTAAGAAGTCCTCATTTTTCCATTTTTGAGCAATTTAGACAACAATTTATCCAACTCACACTGTATACACACACAATACAGTTTTGTGGTTATTTTATAGAGTTATTAGTTAAATTTATATTATATGCTTTGTTATCTGTGGCTCATTGCATTCGGAATCACATTTATTTTCACTCAATAGTCTCTTGAATAATTTCAAAGATAACATTTACCGCCCATCCAGCAACCGTTAAGATAATACAATGCACCTACCCATAATGCATCACTGGCCAACATATTTTAAGCATGAAATAGACTGTCACCGCTGGGTGTTGGACTCAATGTCCACTTTTATATTTACATACACCTTATCCCTGATATTTAGCACTATAATACAAAACATAGCATATCTAAAAACTATATTTTTTTACAGGAGGCCGGCTAGCCAATCCCTATTGCTGACGTTTGGTCAGGCGCATTTGTGGTTATTCAACACCCACAGAGCGCACCTGTGTTTTATACTGCAACTTTGTTGAGCAGACCTTAGTTACAGTTTCTGGGAAAGAGCGTGATATCTAGCGTGATGAACAATTTGAACAAAGCCAGCATGCTCAACCCACTGCCCTTGACACGATGACCAAGGGTTCCGACTACCCAATTTTACTCACAAGGGCTGGGTTAACTCGTGGTATGGTTTTCAGGTACTTTCGAATCCGATAACATCAGGAAGTCTCCTTTCTGACAAATTGACCATGGTGAGATTTGAAACCGGGTCTCATGATCAGAATGCGAACACACAGCAACGCGCCTCTCTCTCTCTCTCTCTCTCTCTCTCTCTCTCTCTCTGTCTCTCTCTCTCTCTCTCTCTCTCTCTCTCTCTCTCTCTCTCTCTCTATATATATATATATATATATATATATATATATATATATTTAAACAGGATTCCTCCTCTCCATAATTGTCATGTTTCAAAATCAAGAGCTAAAAACTTCAGTATAATTATTAGAATTAAACTGAATTTAAAAGTATCATCCTCTGTTTTATCTTTAAGCGAATTTTGCATTGAGCACGGTTTTTTAAAATAAAAACAAAAAATACTAAAGAACTTCGGATTATTTACCTAAAGAGTTCTTTCCTATTTTTATATATTTTCACACACACACACACACACACACATATATATATATATATATATATATATATATATATATATATATATATATATATATATCTTTTTTTCCCACACTGGTCAATTAAGTTTAGAACCACAGATGCTAATCCGCGAAAACATATCCTCTTCATAACAGGGGGGTAACTACCCTCGGGCCATTCAGAATATTCTTCTTTGTGTCAATGCATGACAGAAACTAAATGAAGGAAAGATGCTTTGCAAATTTTAAAACCAATTATTGAAGTCTTGAATCGTGCTTGAAGCTTCACTTGTATTTATTCAGACATATTCCGTTCGACAATTTAAAGAGGGTAGAAACTTTAAATCTCGTCTTATTAATTGGACCTATGTCACTTTCATACATCGTGAGAATATCGAATTTTATAACGAAGAGGAAGTATTTGTTCCATTGCATCTGAATTATTTTGATTTCTTACTCGAAATACTTTGTGATCGACAATATCTGATAGTTTCATATTGTAGACCATTGTATCCCTGTTGAAAAATGTATTTTTTAACAGAATTTTTTTAATGTTAAGAACGAATAATTCTGACATGTTTAGTAATGAAAAAGTAGAATTATTTTCAAAATAGCCAAAAATATGTAGATCCCCATTATTTTGCAAATATTGTCAAAAAAATATTGAAATTTGTTAAGTATAGTTTTTATTATATAGGTAAACAAAAATTTTTGTTAGAAAGATTCTGTACAAAAAACTTATTGCATAGACTAAAATGAGGATTAGAAAAAAAAAGCCGCCTCATATTTAACATAGTGATATTTATTCAAATACAGTATCAAACGTTAACTTTTACTGCGTCTCATTTTGCAAAATTTTCTTTAATGAGCCGTGTCCATTTAATTTATTCGTGGTCATAACTCTCCCCATCTTTTTATTATTTGTATCGCTAAGCAATGTTTATCTCTTTATTAAGTCTCCCTCCTAATCCTGATCAGAATTTTGACATAAAAAAACATCTATTTTGATGAAAGGAGAAAGCAATTCTCTAGGACGAAAATGTTCAGACATTGCGTTAATCGCAATGTCATCCACAGAATATCTGCACCCTGGCTATTACAATATTTCACCATTCCTAGCAGATCTTCTCTAATCGAACTTTTGTATATCTAATAACAAAAACAAAAAGAATATAAACATAATCAACTAGATTATATACACACAAAAAATCCCAGCATCCCTCATTCGTGTGCGCATGCGTACTCACACTAGCGTAAGAAATTTAGTTCGATGAATTACTAAAGGACGAAATGCGTCACAAAAAATTTTTTTCTAATTTCTCATAAAATTTTCCTCCACACACACACACACACACACACACACATATATATATATATATATATATATATATATATATATATATATATATATATATATATATAATAAAAAGGCTTAAACACTAATATTCCATGGTCATAATTTATTCCATTGGAATCGTAAATATGATCCAATTCATCAGACCTAAAAATTCAAAAAGAAAACAGAAAAGAACAAACCCGGAAATAAAAATAGAATTTAGAGAGAGTGTAAGTATGAGAGTGTGGGACGAATGTTAGTGTTAAAGAGAGGGGTAACAGACGAGAGAAGGTGGGAGATTAAAACTTAACAGAGAGGGTTTTTTTATACTAGAGGTGAGTGGAAGTGGGGAAATATGAATGTTGTCGGATGTCTAATACTTTAAAGATACATTTCGTGGTGACATACACACACCATAGACGATCTAATGTTAAAGATCAGAATAAGAGGGAGGGAGAGAAAAGGAAAGAAGAGGTGGGGGAAAGAGATGGGGCGAGGGAAACTAAAATTGAATGACATTTACTGAAAGGGCCGCTGTGTAATTGAGAAAATTTGACAAAATTCATATCAACTACAGGTTACAAATCAAATATAAACATATAAAGAATAAATATAACGATTATCTAATCTAGCAAGGACCTATATTTTATGTTCAAAAACACATGCGAATATGCATACACAATAACATATACTCGTATATACATACACATACACATAGGCGTGTACCTACATATATATATATATATATATATATATATATATATATATATATATATACTACAGTTCAAAATTTTGGGCCCAAAATAGTTGTTTTAGAATTTAAGAGACAATTATAATACATGGTTAAAAAGTGAAACATTATTATCAGAAATTTTCTTATGACAAATGTTTAAATTTTCCTCTCGTCAAAATATCCTCTTTAAATGTTGAATACTGCAGCACATATTTTTGGCATTTGTAGTAAACGTTTCTCAAAGTATAAGTTTGATAATTGATTCTTTTCTCAACGACTCTAAAATCTCATTTTCATTTTCTTCACTTTTCTGTCAAGGGCATCCCATACTCATTCTGGAGATGGCTTCAATCTTTTGAGGTATACTGTATTAAGTATTATGTACAAGTGCCAGTTATATTTTCAAGGGTTAAACAAAAACTTGTATAAAGTGGACGCATTTCAACCTAAGAATAACCAGATTCCAAAATTTATTGTCATAAAGAGAATCGACTTGGTCAATGTTAAAACAGAAATTCAGTTGGCAAAAGCTGACAAATGATTTGTGTTGACAGAAGCGAAATATCTAACAGCGTATTCAAAGGACAAACGAAATCTCTTGGACTTAAGAGGTATTTAATTTTATACAACAATTACATAGAACTGAAAATAGAATCCTGTTCAAGAAACAGTCTGTTTTAAAGAAACCCTTTTAGACAAGTTTCTATTTGTCTATTGTGAAGGGGAATGAGGAGCTACTTACACTCACTTCTTCGATTCAACTCTCAATAACCTCCCTTAACACGCCATGGGAGTTGGCTACAAAACTTTTGATTTTTACGCTAAACCTGATGGTTAACAACTATTATATTGATCGGCAGCACAATAAAATTTTCTGCGTGTTTTCATTCACAATCTAACGCTGTCAGCTTTAGTACCCGTTTACATCGGACAATTTCTCTTTCTTCACTGTTCGCGGGGAGAATCCGATCCCATACAACTCCAGTTCCTTCATACCCGCTATCTATATGATGAGAGTGAGAATAAAACCATTTTTCCCCCACAAAATCGTGCTTGCTACTGGTATACCGTTACTGCTCAGATGTCTTAAACAGCTAGTCGCCAATAGCTTTAGATTCTACTGTTGACTCAATCAGCTAATGGCCGATCAAGCCTCGCCACACATGCTTTGCTCCTTATTGACTATTTCATACTTTTTAATTTGAAATTGTGATGAACTAACACGAGTGTGAATTTTAAGAATTTCACTATTGGGAATTTTATGTCAAACAGCTTTCCATTATTTTTAAAGACATTTTTATTCGAGTAGCAAGTAATTTCTATGAAAGAAAGAAGAGCCACATCTACTGTTTATTACCCTTGAATGAATACTATGAATTAAAAATTTTTAAATATTTTGAGTACTTTTGAAGCATTTCTCTCCAAGAAAGGGAATAAAGACGCTAAGACGCAAGCGCTACTGTCTACGAGAGACTATGAGAAAAATATCTATTAATAAATAAAAGAACAGGAATTAAGAGGAGAGAAGTTAACGTTTGAGATTGCATTTAATTTTTTAAGGATCAAAGTTAACTTGGAAGTAAGGATCCGGAAGAGAGATCCACTATCGAGAAGTGCCATAGAAGAAACTGTTAGCATAGAACTTACGGTTACGTTTAGCCATTTCAACTGTAAAATGATGAGATCTTGCCGCCAATTTAGTATTGCATTTAAATGCATTACGTCGAAACAAATACCATGAAAGTAATTATAGAAAAACACAGGAAAGCTACGTTACGACGGTGGGAATGTAACTGAAGCCGAGATGCCAGGTCCGGACCAATATCATTACAAATTATCCTTTTTTTTTTAACATAAATCTTTAAATACAGATGTTCCAGATGTTCCAGACAAAGCATGGAGAATTATATATTTACATTTGTAAACTAGCAGTGAGAAAAAAGTCTCAATATTTTTTTTTTTCAATATGTTTTTTCCGCTACACAGTTCTAACCATGTTTCAAAATGGTGTTTTTGTAAAGCGATTTGTCGGGAATTTAACTTCTTTCCCTGTCCACCAAATTAAATTAAAGACATTGGTTCCATTTCATTCTCAAGCGTACATAAAAAATTTTGAATAATTTATTCTAAAACTTAAAAATTTAAAATTTAAAATTCGGCAAAATTTTAAAGACACAGCATTAATAAAAAGGGTCCGTCGTCAAGTTCAATTCTCATGACGTTCATAGGATAAGACAAATCCAATTCAACCAGACAAGTTCAAAACAAAATGGTGTTGTTTGCGTGTTCATCATCGCTGTAGATGTATCAGATATTATTTACGCCACACTTTTTTTGGTAGGGGTAGGGATGTATTTTCAATGAAATCTGGAGGGAGATGACATCCGTTAAATGATTCCTCAATCCAAGCCGCTATCCATGTCGTCTGGATTTTTTTATATATTTTATTAAAATATTTTTAACTACACAAAACCATGTTTCAAAAATGGAAGCTTCGAATTTTGTAATTAAATTAAAGACATTGGTTCCATTTCATTCTCAAGCGAATTTTTAACTTTTAAAATTGCAAAAAATCATGATTTTTCAAGGATACAGACAATCCAATTATATGTATTTTTTAAAGATTTTGCATGTTGTCTGGATTTTTTAAATTTTATTGTTAACGGCAAAAATTCTTACGGCATTATTTCTCTTTGTATATTTAAAGATTTTTTTTGGGTGTTTAGGTTAGAATACATTTAATTTAACTACGATTTGAAAAATATTTTCACTTTAAAATTTTTAATATGCTATATTTCTTAAAAGATCAAATAAATGTATTAGAATCACTTACAGTATGTACAATTATTTTCACACCAAGTATAGGTATACATATTACTAGGTCACAATTTTTTTTTTTTAATTTATATTTAAATATTATTTAAGTAAAATTTATGACAATGACGGCAAAAATAGATAATTAAATTCACTGATTTAGTAAACTTTTATTTTTTATATAAAACCTAGTAATATATTGTTTCTCATGTAAGTACAAAGGACATGCGTCATGCGCCATATATATATATATATATATATATATATATATATATATATATATATATATTACGCGTATTTATAACCAAAGTTTAATTATGTGTATCATTTTTAGAATAACAATTACGTATTAGCATTGGGACAAATTTGTGATGCCAAGGGTGAATTTCTTGAAAAGCGAAAATAATTCACCTGGCATTCGTGGAAACAAATTATAAAGAACATTTTATTTCGAAAATTATTCTATAGACTCAGATGTAATTTATGTTCTGGCGGAACCAGTTGTAATAACGAATGCAACAACCTAACTAACCATTCCTTAAATAGCATCTCAACTATCTATTCTTTAAATATATCATAACAAATGATGTAAAATTAGTGACATCAGTGAATTGCCCAGGATAAATAAAATGAAAATAATTTTGCTCTTGGGATTTGATCATCAATGTTATTTATTGAATGTTGTTAAAACGCATTCAAACATTAATTAAGCATTTATATATACAGAAACTGCAAGATGTTTATAAAAGTTAGTCCGAAAAGACACCTGCATCAGAGAATAGGAAAAATGTTGTCTTCCATAACGATGCAAAGCGTATACATCTTCTACTCTTAACTAAGAATTATCTCTAAAAAAGAAATATCTTAGAATCTAAGCATATTTTTAGCTTTAAATAACCTGCAATAGAGAATATGGAACTGAATCAAATAACCGTAGAAAAGGTGTTAACCAGTCAACCATAAAATTTATGCAATAAGAATAACAAAGAAAAAAAAAATGAAACTCATTTAGATTGTTCTCCGTACCAACCGTTTCTGATACCCGCAAAACACTCTTATGTGGAAAATGTTATTTAAAGAAAATCATGTTCAAGAGTTGGTCGAAAGAATTATTCACATGTTCTACAACCCATTAGATTCATAGGTGCCCCATACGTCCTGCAGGCATCGTAGAAGTGGGTGTCTTGGGCAAAATATCCTGACGTAGTCGAACCTTCGCCAGGCTTCTTCGAATTCAAAGATTTCAAGGGGTGGCCAAACCGCGGCTCGCGAGCCACGTGCAAGTCTTTGGGATTTAATATGCGGCTCGTGGAAATATATTGGCTGAGCGCCTTTTATCATTACAGTTAATGTAAAAAGTAGATAAGAAAGGTTTCGATTTTGTTCATGTCTTGCGGCTCTCAGACATCAGGATTTTGGTCTTAGACCCGTGTCCAAATTAATTTAAAGAAAACAAAAAAAAATCCGTTATTATTTACCTTTTTCGCATTTTTCCAAAGAAACATAACCCAGTGCACTTCGTATGTCCATCTCCACATGTCGTTCCTTGCAGATTGGCCACAGCTTTGCAATTGGATTTAAATCAGGACAGTTTCCGGTCAGTCTTTAGTACTCACTGGTAAGGCTTGCCAGTGTGTTCGTACTGCGTTACATTTTTCGTACGTTTCCTTAGAGTAACGTCCATCGCAAACAGCCGTAGGACAACTAATCGACAGTCAAGACAATAGTGTCTGTGCTTAATAAAATATTTTTCAAGACCAAACAATATCATCAAACACCCTTAAATAGATTCATATCACTACACACCACTGCAAATGACCTAATCTGAGGAAAAATAGAAATCGATTACACACTGTCATTCTAGGGTGTGGGTCTAAAACTGACCGTATGGTGAAAGAAAGGAGACTAAAGCGGTTGTGTCAATTAATTTACACAAGGTTGTACATAGTTGGTCTCTCTAGCCTAGTTTGTCCTGCTATCTATTCATAGCTGTAAAGAATATATATGTATTCATATTATTTCCAAAGTTATCTGTGCGTAAGCAAATGTAAGAAACTCGATTAAAAGCTACTGCAAATAATGGAGAATATAGAACTGAATAAAATGTCATTCTTACAACTCATTTTCTGAAGAATAAATGTGACGAACGTAAATTATCTATGACTTAACTTAATAGATTTAAAGTTATAGGGAATATTGTACGCGTTTAAAAAGCTGATAACACAGCATTTATTCAACTACAGTAGACTCCCTCATATCCGGAAACCCTCATATCCGGAGTAACTCATATCCGAAATCCCGTATATCCGAATTTGATTTTGATGTGTATATTTGAAATATTTGAGTGATATGTAACTGATTTGAAATTTCTGTTTTTCAGGAATATTACTTTGGTTAGTTGCTTATGCTTATTTCACCGTAATGTCTGTATTGGTGCAAAAGATGATGGAAAGAAGAGGAAAGGATGGCAACAAGACAACGACGAGATGCATGACTGTGATGAAACCTAGACTGACATTGAAAAAGTTATTGAAAAGGTTGTCAGTTTCATGGAAAGAAAGCCAGCATTCAGCTATGACGATTGAATAACGGACGCAGAGTTAGAAAGAGTCTCGTTTCCAGAACAAAAAAAGAAATGCGGAAAAGTTGAGAATGACGTTAAAAGAGAAGGAATCATCATACAACAGCGATTAAAAAAAATCCTCATTACATTATCTGTTTTGCATACGTGGCATACTTAATTTAATGAATATTCGTTAACATTAGCTTGTTTTGTTTAATATAAAATATTGTAAATAAATGTTAACCCTGATTTCAGTTCTTTTATTTTAATCTAAATACAACCCCTCATATCCGGACTTTGTAACTAATTCCTCATATCAGGAAGGCCTTCTTAGTCTGGTTGTCAGGGATTCTACTGTATTTTGATATTTGATATTACCAACATGACGTTTACATTAATTCAAGAACTTTACCCGAATTTACAAAACTGAACAGGTTCAAGATTTAATGACATTATTTATATTTGGCAGAATAATAAATTTAGCTGGTAATTTAAAACGGGAAACTCAGTTTCCGGAAATTTGCAACATGATGTATCTTCATTAAATTTACATGGATACTATTAATTTCCAAAATAATTCCTTTCTGTACTTTCAGTGAGATTTGTTTTTTTACGGTCATAGAAGACGTGAACTTATATTTCGAAACAAGTGAATATTTTCAGTATAAATAATTTAAATTCCCATATATGTTCATAATTCTTTCATGCTTTAAGATAGATTCTATAAGATGTAGTTTTTTTTTCTAGATTGATTGATTCGTTTTCCAACCCTTTCCATGTTAGTTACACTATTTACATTGTTCAGACTGTTGCCAAATTCACGACGTTTCTGGCCTTCTTCAGATGATTGTAATTACAAACGGAACCCTTCTTTTCGTACAACGGCAGATTATTCTAGTTCCACGTGTCATTCACTTTCACTTTCACTTTCCCCTCGCGGTAATGTAGCTTCCCTGTGTCACTTGTCTAAATAATGGTAATAATTTCTGATAAAATTTCCCCTCTGGTACCTTGACTTCATAAGTTTTAATTAACTACTAGATTGGCAGTTACGCCTCATAATTTCATTGTTGAAATTGCTAGGCGGAACCGTAAGCGCCATGCTGACAGTATATTCTGTCGGATTCATCACTAGTCCTGAGTATGACGATAAACTACATCCGGCAGCAACAACTCTGATCGAGAAATTGTAGGTTTTGGTGAGCGTTTTATCACCTTTTAATTGCAGCTGTTCTCAGGTCCACTCTAAATCAAGGTGGTAGCAGCTGTTAGGGTCCCACCTATGGGTAAATAGTAAACCCGCAAACAAAACACTATGAAAATATAAAAGTAAATATTCGTAGTAGAAAATACCAGCAATACATCTTTAGATAAAAAATTACCAACGTCAGATATTTATGGCAAAATTAGTAGCAATACATTTATCTGTAATTGAAGGCATCCAAAATATATTTAGTTGAAGCCATAAAATTGTACAGAATATATAGATTTCGGCATTAAATAACCCATAGAGGCCTTGACATGCCACTAATCCAAACCAAACAAACAACCAACATGAATATTTTTCCTGACATTAATCTATGTAATTGTTTTAGAGTGAACAAATAAGTCCGTCGCCAATTGTTGTATATGGCGAACGAATTTTTTTTCTTTTTTTTTTTGTTTCCTCCGTATGAGTTTCGAATCCTGGTCGCCAAAGTTGTTACAGAGTAGTTTCACAGTGGAGGCTTGTATTTCACTAAGTCGGCCCTAAAAAGTTTCGACGTACAAATCGTTAGGAACTTGATATAATAGTTAACGACGCAGCAATCTACTTGTGGCGGTTGATACTTGTCCGACATCGACTGACTCACCAACTCACTGAGCGACTTCGCGACTGCTACTACTACTACTTATTATATGTGGGAGAGTCTATTAACAATAGAATAGGTATGTTCCAGTATAATAGTAATATCCTACAATTTTTAAAGAAATAAAACTTTATTCCAAAATATAACATACTACACTATAAAACACACATATCATCCCCTCTAGTAATTATGTTCATACAAATATGTATATGCACAAAAGCTGAGTATCATCTACCATGTATTCAATTGCGAAAGCAGAATAACACATACCATATTTTTATTGCTTCAAAGCTCCCAAGAAAATTAAATTTCGGCATTAAATGGCCCATAAATTGTTGATGGGCCGTTGAATCAAATCAAACGCATTTCTCGCTTGTGGAACTCTCTTCCGGCTTCCTTTTTATTTCTGTCAACTAGGATCTTCAAAAATTTAAATTTAATGTCACTTGTCATGTCTCTTTGAATTCTGCCATCTCTGTTTCTTGCACCTTTGCGGCTTTTATCCCATTGCTTGAAATGTGAAATAATATAGTCAATAATATTTAATACATTCGAAATATATTTAACAATTAAAAAAATCCGTCACGACATCAGAAATTATAAAAAAAAATCCGCAAGACACCTGTCAACGCGTGAGAATGACACAACATTAAAAAAAGAACAATGGATACCCACAATAATCATGAAATTCAAATCTTATAAAACAGAAAAAATATGAAAATGATAAATAGTAAGATTATAAAATTGTAAAATGGCGCTGTTTTATTAACGTGGCATACATCATCTTACCATTACAAAAGAATTTAGAATATTAAAAATTGAGGAAAAAAATTAAAAATAAAGAAATGGCAAAATCATGTACTTATTTTTTTTAAAACACTGTGAAATTATTAAAATAGAAAATAAATTATACAGTTCGTTGTTATGGCAACACATGTTATGCTGAAAGCGAGTAAATGTTGTGTTGCTTTAAAGACATTGAAAACGTTTAAAAATTAAATGCTATAAAACTTCAAATATAACATTTTAAAATTACGTTGTTATAGTTAAACAACGAAAATGCTTAGGGCGACTTAAATGGTTCAAGCATTGTATGACTATAGCAAAGGCATTTGAACAATTATAAATGTGGCGTAAGGGTTATTGCTGCTGAAATAGGAAGTGGCGAGCCGTGTTCACATTCAGCTCCTGTTTCATTCATGTCTTAAAAGAAAGCGTGAATCGATTTTCCACTTGCTGCAGATTAAGTAGCAGGGCAGATTCAGCACATTTGCAGTGCTTGGTGGCCAGTCTAGGAGAAGGAAAAAACTCGCTGTCTTTTGGTTATCTTCATGAGAAGAGAAACCAAAAGTATAAACAAGAAATCTAAGGCTGTTAAATGGCGAATTACGTCATATTAAGGCAAATCCAGTAGTTGCGTTGTAATATAATCTATCGTTGCTTTTTCCTGCTATTTAAACTCTGCCGGCAATGACGAAGGTGGCATATTGACACTTAGACATCACCAGAACCTTTGTCTTTCTCTCACTCACACACACAGCATACATATGATAAACTTTTATTTTTAAAGTCTGCTATATTTATGGGTTAAAATTTATGGGTTAAAATATATATATATATATATATATATATATATATATATATATATATATATATATATATATATGTGTGTGTGTGTGTGTGTGTGTATGTGTGTGTGTCCGTGTCCGTGTTTAATCGTGGATACTGATATTCAACACCGAGCGGCGATAGTTTGTTTCATGCTTAAACCCAAACTTCATACACACAGACACACATATATATATATATATATATATATATATATATATATATATATATATATATATATATGAATGATAAAAAGAGTTTCTGGGTCGTGTGATCGCCGTGTGTTATGTATATTCAGTAACTTATATATATATATATATATATATATATATATATATATATATATATATATATATGTGTGTGTGTGTGTGTGTGTGTGTGTGTGTGTGTGTGTGTGAAAATCTGGGTAAGCAATAATTGGTCACGGCTGCCAGTTTCATGCGTTATCTATCTATCTATCTATCTATCTATCTATCTATCTATCTATCTATCATGTCATCCACAGATTCTATCACTGAACTATCAACGACCAGTTGAGAGGAAGGCTAATTTTTACGTACGACCGACATGGAAGAGTTTTGCAGCATTAGCAATAGTACGAATTGTTTACAAATTTGCGCTTCCTACGAAGAGTGCTCGACCAGAATTAAATTTTCCGTGTGTGTGTGTATGCGTGTGTGTGTCTATATATATATATATATATATATATATATATATATATATATATATATATGCGTGTCTGTGTGTGTGTGTGTAGGTGTAAGCCGATGAAATTAATTTGAGTTATAAAAAATCAACTATGATAAGAGTAATAATGATAGTAAAACTAATATTTATTTTTATTAGTAAGCCGTTAGACTAAATAGGAACATAATGAGAAAAGATTTTAAGAAAAAAATTATCGTAAAAAGTTAGACATCATTTTATTCCTCGTTTAGAAAGGACACAGACATGTCCAAAAAATTCGAATTTTTCACACACACACGCACACAATGAGATCAGCCGAAAACAATACTTGTGTACTTGTTTGAGCGTACTTAAGATGCTCTATTCTTGAATTTTAAGTCAATATTATCAAAAGATAAACTTTGACAGATCATTAAGAGGAAGTTAAACTCATTTGATTGACAGTAAATCGTTAGGTCAGTGCAAAATGTAGTTTAAATTGAATTGATTCTACTTTACTTGAACGTGAAAGTTAGAAATTATAAAAATGACAGATCTGAAATGACCTGGCTCAAATCCCAAACCGTTAACTTTGCTCTAATTGCTTTGGCAAAGGACAATGTTCAGTGATTCATTTTCAAAATTAGCAGCCGCTAAACTCATTTACTTTTTGAATTTTAGGCCGTGAAATGCGTGCTTTGCTAAAGTTTCAAGGCAGAGAGTGAATAGAAAAATAGTTTTGGAGAAGAGAGACGACTTTTAATAGACAGTTATTATATTCAATAGACTACACCAAATATACTCAACGTTAGAGTTGTATTTTAATTCACTTAGGGTAAATATCTAGATAACTACATATATTTAATGGTACGAAAATAGCTGTGAGGATTAATGCACAATGACGAGTAATTTGTTTTGCATTATAAAGCAGCTTGAATACATTTTTTTTTTCACAACGTTTCGGCCTTTGTACCCTCCGGCCTTCCTCATGTGTATAGTGATCTAGGTAATCTACAGGGAATTCCGAACTAAACGCTTCATCTAATACTGCGGTTAAAGACTTAGAAAGAAAGAAAGAAAGAAAGAAAGAAAGAAAGAAAGAAAGAAAGAAAGATAAATAACGCCAAGTCTTCAACTGCAACTGCACTAATCAAAATCATGATCAGCAGTAGCTATCAGACAAACAGCAGTGACAGTTGCAGCCTAATCAACAGTGAAGGTTAGGTTTAAAGCTCAAAGCTTATTTTCTCCAGCAAATTATCCTATAATGGCCAAGTGGGTAAAAGAGCTGGTTAGTGAATTTGATTGTGAGTTCCCTGTGTGCGTATTTGCACTCAGTGGTAACTGGCGAACAGTTTGGTTTGTTTTGTTTTACGGCATATCAAACTAAATAGGTTATTTAATGTCGAGAAGATTTTTATTGCTGGAAATATTTTTTCCCAAAATATATTGTTGATAATGTATTTTCCTTCAAAAATGTATCGATTTTAATAATGTATTGCTGCTATTAATTTTTCCTTCAAAAGATTTATTGCTGATATTAAAACCTATTTTGACACTTTCATAGTGTTATAACCCCAGTTTGGTGGTTAATTATTTACCCATAACTGGGACCCTAACATGTGCTACCATTCCGGGTCAGGCCGAACCTGGAAACACCAGCAATTAAGAGGCGGTTTCACGCTCCTCAACACCACATGATCGGAAGCCTTGCTGCTGGATGTAGTTGACTATTTTACCCAGGACGCGGATGTAGTTTATCGTCTTACCCAGGACGCTTGGCGAGCAGTAACTGAACAGTATTAAATAAAATAAAACGATATCCCTAGACATGTGCAACGGAACGAGAACAGTTTACAACCTTAGCTTAAATGAAGGGTTCAGTTCGGAATTCCCTGTACACTCGAGGAAAGCCGGAAGGTATAACAGCTGAAACTTTGTGATAAAAACAACAACGATGAGAACGTTAGTTCGAATATATATATATATATATATATATATATATATATATATATATATATATATATATACACGCAAACACACATACACACACGGAAAAATTAATTCTGGTCGAGCACTCTTGTAGAAAGCGCGAATTTGTAAACAATTCATACTATTGATATTGCTACAAAACTCTTCCATGTATTGAGCCCTGTTGGTCATACGTAAAAATTAGCCTTGCTCTCAACTGGGCGCTTATAGTTCAGTGGTAGATAGATAACGCATGAAACTGGCAGTCGTAGCCAATCATTACTTACACAGATTTCTATATATATATATATATATATATATATATATATATATATATATATATATATATATATCCACTGCCTGAACACACAATTCTTTGGGTCCTGTCACTGGATTTAACCACTGCTTTTATCCACTGTGAACTTGGAGAGGTGAATGAACAGGGGATAACTGATAACTGACATCCATTAGACATGGCATGTGTAAATAGTACAGTCTATCTCAGCGAGCGAAATAAAGGATTCATTTCGACATTCCAACTACCTGAAGAAGGTCGGAGCGTACAACGGCCGAAACGTTGTGATAAATATGGCAACATAGATGAGAACAATAATCCGAATAATGTACATAGTATACATAATACCTCAAATCAGAAATATAGATAGATACTGAAATATTTTCAAAGTAAGTGTTCTGATGAACTCTCCTCTACGGTAAACTAGACTTTATAATTTTGAGCGCATTTCCAGATTGGTGAAAGATTTCAGTATTTAACAGACGTAATGGCTAGATGTAACCGTAAGTTCTTTGCTAAAATTTTCGTCTCTTGTACGTATCTGTTGTGGAACTCTATTCTGGTTTCTTGCTTCCTATTCAACTTTGATCTTGAAAATTTAAATACAATATCTCAATCATTTACTTCTGTTCTCTTAAATGTTGTTCTTTTATTGTTCCCGCTTCTTAATAATATTTTCCTATATTCTTTCACATTCAATAACCCCCGTGGCGTTAGTGGCTTTGTTACCTTACTTGTGATCAAATGATTAAAAAAAATCTATATCAAGGAAAAATGATTGTGAGTAATATAAAAAAAAAACATGAGACATTAAAGAAGTAATAAAATGATTTTTGTGCAAGTCTATATATATATCATTTTCAAAATGTATGGCTGTGTGTGCGTGATCGGATGTTGTTTATGTGTTTCCACAGTTTTCATCTGATTTCGATTAATTTTTCTTTTGTTTGATAGATAATTCTTCAGTGCCGGTTTTGATTCCAAATTGGCTGGAAAAAATTACAACATTGAAGGTGAAAAATCGAAAAAAAAACATTTTTTACATTGCGCAAAAATCAAATGCCTGTAAAAAGCAAAGAGAATTTTAGAGTGTTGAAATCTAACACAAAAGTTTATTAGTAAAAAAATTTATATATCATAAATAAAAAAATATCGTATATTATTATCATGACGGTCCATGAAAGAGATTCCTTTCTTGCAAGATTGAGAACACAAAAGAGACCCTTTTCCGGCCCAGCCTCGCTCATTTAAATTGTTAACCCCCTATTTGGGTATGTATCTCATTTGCATCCAATTGTTGTTACTAATATTGATTTTCGGCTGGGCTGACTTTAAACTTAAACTGCTCCAAATGAACGGCAAAATTCCCAGTAATGTAACTCCTGTCGATACTGCTAGTACCCTATAATATAATATAATGTAATATAATATAATATGATATGATATAATATAAGATAATATGATATAATATAATATAATACAATATGATATAATATAATATAACATAATACAATATGATATAATATAATATGATATAATATAATATAATACAATATCATATAATATAATATAATATGATATGATATAATAAAATATAATACAATATGATATAATATATTATAATTTAATATGATATAATATGATATAATACAATATGATATAATATAATATGATATAATACAATACAATATGATATAATATAATATAATACAATATGATATAATATAATATGATATAATATAATATAATACAATATGATATAATATAATATAATACAATATGATATTATATAATATGATATAATATAATAATATAATATATGATATAATATACTATAATATAATACAATATGATATAATATAATATAATATAATACAATATGATATAATATAATATAATATGATATAATATAATAATATAATATAATATGATACAATATAATAATAAAACAGAATATTGAGTATTAATGTTTATTTGGTAGATATCATTTTTTTGCAAATCGTTTCTTTTTCGACTTTGCAGAATTTGAAAAAAAAAATTATCATAATTTTTAAAATTTCAAAACAATTTATATTACTGTAACTTAGTAATTCCTTTAACGTTTAAATACGAGGATGTGCGAAAAAATTTCATATTGTTTTAAGACATGTGTTTGCATAGAGATGCAACCAATTATTGTTCTCGAAAGCGAGATGAAATCAATATCTTGTAGAAGTTGGACAAATCTTAGCACGACTTGAAAAATGTCAAGTTTAGAAGATACTCTGAATTTATATGAAGAACACTTCATTCTCTCTTTGAATTCTCAAATGAATTTAACCTCAGAGCTTCAAAAGGAAAGGAAAACTGGAAAAAGTACTAAATTGATAAATATATAGTTATTAAATGAAAACAGCCATCGAAGATCAGATATGAATATAACAGTTAAAACGTTTCCCTTGATGACTCATGCAGAATATTATTTGATGGATGCCTTTACGCTAAGATTAAAAGAATCGCACAAGCTTTGAAATATGAAAACGAGGCAACGCTTCATAATTGTTTCCATCATTATTTTTAAGCAATCCCATGGCATCTCTGCAGCAATTTTGAAATATAAAATTAGAGTGCCTTTGATTAGGATCTGAGCATTGATAAACGCTTTAAAACAATTTATAACAACATTCGAAGCGGTCGAGGTACGTATTAAAAGAGCCTTGAATAAAAGATGGACTCATATTCCCTGCAGATGTTCTGCAGATCGTTTCTTAGAGTTTCAAGATAAAGTCAATGGGTTTGCATAATAAACTTGTGGTAAAACTTTAAAAAAATGGTATTGATAACTATTACGTTTTAAGCCGTGGTGTATAAAACCAAAATCTTTATATCAGTTTTATAAAATATTTGAAAAGACATTGAAAATTTCTATTTTAAAATTTGTTGAATAACATTTCAACCAATCATGGCGCAAATTACAAAGTTGATATCTCTCTTTCCTTCTCTTGCTCCACCTTACGGATGCGTGTAGGTGTATGTGTGAGTAGGTGTATTCGTGTCGGTGTATGTGTGAGTAGGTGTATTCGTGTCGGTGTATGTGTGAAGACGAATATTTCTTTTGGGTTGTGTCGTATTGGAAGAGGTTTGGTTTCATATTTTTGCACTTATTGATTTTATTCCAACGTTTCATCCTGGCCTTCTTCAAATGAAGAATTTTTTTGATTGTTTTCTTTCTCTTGTATCATTCGACTGATGTGTGTATGTGTGTTTAAGATAATTTGACAAATTTACATTGTGTTTCGGGGCATTGAATATAGTTTTAACTTATTATTACCTGGTCTTGAATATTGTACATCTGTACAGTAATTTGCCATTTTCGTAGACAAAGCGGAATAGTAGATGGTTTCATGATGCCAGTTGTATAATAATGGTAATATTAGCTGTTTCCTTATAAAGAAAAATTCAGCATTCATCACCGAGCAGCTAATATTTCTTACGGTTGAAATTTATGAAAGAAGTAGCTTTTTGTAGTAGCACAATATTACATCTAATAAATATCGTGAACTGTCACTACGTCTGTATTTTGAACTTATTCCCGACCTGGTCTAAGAATATCATCAAGAAACAAATGAGATTTGCCCAAATTGTGAAAATGATAATCATATTTTTAAGTTAATGCATATATCATGTTTTATTGATTAATTTAAATCTGTAGCAATAAGAAGCGTTTCCGATTAATTTTTCATCAATCCACTGAATGGTTAAATAGATTATCTAGCCGTTTGAGTGTGAGACAAATAGGGCGGTCAGAAACGTGCATTCCTTCCAAAGTTCAAAGTTCAATGAACTGACTATATAAGGTAAATGTAAAATAAACTCTGAATGTTTACATTATTTACATTATTCGACATCTTTGTCGCCATATTTATTACAACGTTTCGGCCGTTGTACGCTCCGGCCTTCTTCAGGTGGTTGGAATGTCGAACTGAACCCTTTATCTTGCTCACTGGAGTTGAAAGTCTAATACAAATCTGTAATAAATATGGCGACAAAGGTGAGGACAATAGTCCGAATAATGTAAATAATGTACATAATACCTCATCTCAGAAATATAGACAGTCTGTGAATATTATCACCGTATTATATACTTGCTACATGTGACAGGTTTCTCTCAGAGTATTAAAAGCTGATCCCTTGTGATAAAAGTCTCAAGCTTTTCTTAAAAGTTAAATTATTTGGTATAATATGTAGAATTCTAGAAAAGCTTCAGTTGAAGCTATATGGAATAGTAGTTTCAATCCACAAAAACAAACAATTTGGTGATGAATTAGAAGCTTATAATCAATCCCTTTTATTCAAATATTATCACTTGAATTTTACAAATAAAATAATTGTTCGGTTGTTGATTTTTGGGCTGAAAAAAAAAACATACCTCGGATACTCAACAAGACAAAGGATTTTAAATATTGCGGTATTGTCGTTGGGAGAAATGAAATCTTAATGTTTGATTGTTGAAGTATTTTTGTTTGAAGGTTTAAATTATTGGGAACTTGTTGCAGCCTTAGACAAATATTTTAGACATAGGACACAATTTCACTACGAGATCCCAACAAGTAAAAACGTTAATCCAGATTATCTAATATATTGTGGAGGATATATTTGAGAGGTGGATGCCTGTATGGAAGTAGAAAGTAGAAGGCAATAAATGATTGCAGGGGTTCTATTGCAAGCAGAATGGGGCAATGAGGGTCATCTAAAAAAAAAGCTGTGAAATACTCTTGTATTAAACATAACGACCTATTACCAATACCAAAAGAAAAGGGTGGAACGATTATTATCCTAGTTTAAGACTTAAGATGTTATTGATTGTATTATAGAGAGAAAATTCTCTGTAGCTGTTTTTATATCACTGTCTCATATTCAGCCTTAAGCGGAATTTCAGTAGTTCAATGATAATTAAAAGAAAAACATAAAAAAGAGCAAACTGATTAAAAGAACTAGATTTTCGTTTGTCTTCATAGCTCTTTGTAATTGATTTTTGTGATAGAATGAATCAAAGTGGTGGGAAAAATAAATATTCTTCCATGTATTGGGCTGTTATATTGGAGAACAAAATTCGAAATTGCTTCATCTTTAATACTTTACTATACCACATAGTTATAATTTGTGAGTAATGAAGAGGAATTATTATATTGAATCAATTGCTCGGTTTGCTGCTAAACAATCTTCCGCTCCAAAATCTATCTTACACATTTCTAAGGCGACCGTTCGTTCATGCTTTGAATATTATTGCCATATCTGGTGTGGAGCTTCTGCTACGTAATTAGAGATTCTTGATGAAATGCAAAGACGAATCAGCAATATTATTCGTCCTGACCTAGAATCCAGATTTCAGTAACTTTCCCACCGCCATAATGTATCTTCCTTTTGCCTTTTCTATAAATACTTTCATAATTATTGTTTTGATAAAAATTTCTCTATGGTACATAGACTTTACAAATTTAAGGATAGTACTTGATTGGTGGAAAGGTTTCAGGATGTTACAGTTGAAATGGTTAGCGATAGTTAATGGTTAGATATTTCTACACATTTTAACAATTATCAGTTTCTTCCCGCACTTCTTGCTTGAGTAACTATCACCCGGCTTAACTTTGATCTTCAAATATTTAAATGCAATGTTAATCGTTATCTTTTGTTTTCGTAATCCCTGTTCATTTATTGTTCTCTCTCCTTAATAATGTTTTTTCTCCAATTCTCTCATACTTAGTAAACCGTTGTGTCTTAGTGACTGTATTGCCTTCCTTGGGGTGAAATGATTAAAAATGCAAAAAAGTAGTTCACTGGCCAAGTTGCGTGTGACGTTCAATTCTGTTATTGATCTTGACACGTAGTTAACATCTAATGATTCCTGCGAGGAACGGGTAAACAGATTATCTAGCTGTTTGAACAGTTAAACGGATTATTTAGCTATATGAACGGCTAAACGGATTATCTAGCAGTTGGAATAGCGAAACAGATTATCTAGCTGTTTGAACCCATTATCTAGCTGCTTAAACGGCTAAACAGATTATCCATCTGTTTGAACAGCTAAACACATTATCCATCTGTTTGAACAGCTAAGCACATATCTAGCTGTTTGAACGCATTATCTAGCTGCTTAAACGGCTAAACAGATTATCCATGTTTGAACAGCTGAAAAGGATTATTTAGCTGTTTGAACGGCTAAACAGATTACGTAGCTGTTTGTGTAGATAAATGCATTATCTAGCCGTTTGAATGTGAGCTAAAGAGGGCGGTCAAGAAACGTGCATTCCTTCCAAATTTCAAGGTTCAGTGAAATGACTATATAGGGTAAATGCAAAAAAAAAAATCTCTGAATATTATCACCATATAACATACTTGCTACGTTCGATAGACTCTTCTCAGAACATTAAAATTTGATCACGAAGGATCAAAGTTTCAAGCTCTTTCTTAGAAGCCTATTATAATTGAATTTGTCCCTCCCTTCGTTAGTTCTAACGACCGTTACCCCTTGCCAATACCCCATGAATAATGGAGTATTCCATTTTTGTGTAGAAACTCGGGAAAAGACACTACTTGGCTTCACTAAGAAAAGGAAAGAAAGAAAGAATGGGAGATAGAATTGTTTGTCATCTCCTGACAATACCTCAGAAATAATGGATTATTCCGTTTCGATCGCATGGAAAGATAGTAAAAGAGAGAAAATGATTTTCGTGAGAAAATGAATGCATACATAAAAGAATGAAAGAACAAAACGAAAGAAAGAGAGAGAGAAAGATATATTATACATTGGAAAGAACATTTTAAACATTTCAACACACTTCAAATATAAGTCTTCATATCTCTCCATAGATTCATTTTTTTTGCTATTTTTGAAACTTGGGGAAGATCGATTTTTTTCCAAATTCATAAATTTCCTTTTTTCTTTTTTACACTAAAAGCAATGTGCTACAGTTAGAGGTGGAGAAGAATTTCATTTCTTCCAGAGGATATTAGTTCGAACGTTGGTACCGAAGAACAGGTTATAATTCTAACTCGACCCGTCGTTTCTATTTTTCAATCCTATAATTTTTTCTTCACGTCTTCAAACCAATTGGCCAAAAATTGCCGTTCACAGCATATTTTTGTCAGGTAGTTAGTACTTTTAATTTTATTTAATTTTTAATTTAATTTTATTTAAGTTGTATTTTAATTTTATTTAATTTATACTTTAATTTAATTTAATTTTATTTAATTTTATTTCATTCTATTTATTTTTATTTTATTTTATTTAATTTTATTTAATTTAATTTTTATTTTTATTTAATTTAATTTTAATTTTGTTTATTTTTATTTAATTTAATTTAATTTTAATTTTAATTTTATTTTATTTTATTTTAATATTATTTAATTTTTATTTTAATTTTATTCATCCATGTTCGCCTAGTAGAGAGCTTTTGATATTGAAGCTATTTTCTCTGTAGAAATTGTTTTCTCTGTAATCTAAATTTATAAATGTATTTAACACTTTTGGCGTAACTGTATTTCTCTGAAACCAAATCCGATACTGTAACCATTGTGCTTGAACTTATGACACAACTTTTTATCAACTTGCAAATCAATGGCCACAAAGCAAAAACTGCGAAATGACGCACCAATATTTGAAAATAAACTTTTCCTAGCCAAATTAAGACAATTATTCAAAATCAGGTAAAATTTAATCATTAGAGACGTTCATCATTTGAATAATTATTCAGCCTTATTTTTGAAATCGTCTGTACAACATAATTTGCAATATGTGCGCAGTTAAAAACAAAGCAGGAAAAGACATTCATTTATTTTATGTACAGAGATTTGGTTAACGTCAGCCGACATTCTTTTTTATTTTTTCGTGACTCATTGGCGTTAAATCAAATAAAACATATTGAAAGATTTTCGATCCAAGCATCAATTTGCCTGGACATAGTGCCTATGTATATAGAACATTAGTGTTGTATTTTATAATACAACACACACACACACAAACACAAACACACACACTCTCTCTCGCTCTCACTCTTTCTCTCTCTCTTTCTCTTTTTCTCTCTCACACACACACACATATTTATAGACTAAAATGAGAATTGTAAAAAAGTTACCTAATATATTTAATATAGTAATATTTATAATTTATGATTTTTTTTTACAAAGATGACTTAAAACTTTGTTACTTTCAATTTGTTTTTCAGTTTTTGTTTCTAAGAAAAATAATTTGTTGTTTTCCTTTTTTATATTTACTATATATATATATATATATATATATATATATATAGCCAAGTTTCGTCAAGTTCAGTAAACAATAAAACAACGTCTGTTTGCAGGATGTTTAATAGTATTTAAAACAAAAGACGATGAGATAAATTGGAAATTTTTTATTAACGATGTGTTTCCACGAAGAAGCTTATGCTCTCTTTGGCTTCCTCAGTTTAAAAAAGAAAGACAGACAAATATGTGTGAGTGAAAATGACTTGTGATCTCTGAGGATAAGTGAATAATATAAATCAAATTAGTTACCATAGTTTATCACTTCTTAATGTCCCGACTTGGACAGTGTCTGTCCGCCTGTGTTATATATATATATATATATATATATATATATATATATATATATATATATATCCAAGTATATGATTGGTGTTGAAACAAAATGGCTACTTTTTGTAGTGATTGGTTTTGAAACAAAATGGCTATTTTATAGTGATTTTATAACATATTTATGTTATTTTTTTTAAATAAATAATTATATATATATTAGATCCATTTGCTATAGTAGGATTTTTATTTATTTGGTCAAGGTAGATCGGATATTCATGAATCTATTACATTATGGTCTGAAGGTCATTAGAGAGGCAGTCTGTGTTATAACATTGTTTGTCAGTGGAGGTGGTTGCTGTCGGGCCACCGCGCCTTGTTCCATGGCTAGGTGCCCAGAGCAGTAGATCACTCGCGAGTTCTTGTTTTGCTCGCTAGCAATGTCCTACAATGTGCATTCTATGTTCACGTAAGATTGTAGAAATATCAGGGATGGGTCTATGGAGCTGTAATTTGATGGATGTTGTCCCTAGAAGATGTTAAGTATAGCATCCGAGTGTAGGTGCCATCAAACTTATACTGTAAGGGTTTGGCTAACGTTCAGGCAGTGGCACCATATATTAAAAGCGCCTTTACTGTAGATCAGATTTCCAGATTACATTCATTTTATTCTAAGAGGATCGCGGCTTTGGCTATGCAAATTTTCACATAACATCCAGCAGAATATATCTCGCTTTCTAGCTTTGTAAATAATTCGACAGATTTTATTGATTCATCTGAGACAATTTGAGTCTTGCTGGTTGGACCCTATGAATTCTTTTTTAGATCCACTGACATTTAATGCAGCATCATTGGCTGCATTTTCTAGATGATGTAGGAGAACTGAGGCATTGGTAATAATTTATGTCACAATTTACATCCGCTTTAGATTAGGTCTGGCTGCCAATCTACAGGTCATGACCTATTTAATTTTTTTTTTTTTTTGCTTAGCTTAAATTTACGTACGTCATATTTGACTGTTTTGATCAGAATAAAGCCCACAAACGTTATAACCACACTTTTCTTTTTTTCGTAAAAAGATATTGTATTTTGCTTTTAAATCTAAATAAATCATTCACTCGCCAGTAATTTACAATCGCCTGATCAGATGCAGTTTTGTATCGATTTTGACAAGTTTTCGATTTAATATACTAAAATAAATAATATTGCTGTACTTTGTATTGAACTATGTTTTAAATAAACTTTTTACGAACGTTGGAATTGTACTCTACTCGTTCTCATCTTACCTGAGTATATATATATATATATATATATATATATATATATATATATATATATATATATATATATATATATATATATATATATATACTCAAAACTGTTCTTAATTATATATATATATATATATATATATAATTCTCCTGTAAAATGATAATAAAAAAATTAATATTTTACAATTAAACTGTTTCCTTCTATATGCTGTGTTCAGATATATCACTTCAATAAAAAAAAAAAAAAATACGCACGCAGACATGAACACACACGAACGTAGTATGTTGGACAAAAAGTACTGACTCACAAAATTTTATGGAGCAACACCAACATTTATTCTTTAAAATAATGTCCAGCACCCTCGATGATCTTTTGCCAGCAGTCAGCATAGAAATCTGTCCCAGATATCAGTCCACTGGTTTTGAATTAAAAAAAAACTGTAAACAAGCTACCTCCATGTCATCAAAAGTGTTGAATTACTGGTCGCGGAGGAAGTGTGCCATTGAGCAGAAAAGGCTCTCGGAGCAGCATCAGCATTGAATGGTGGATGTGGAAGAATCTCAACACCGTCCATTTATTTGAACTTCTCCTCAGTCAACCTGGCAGTTTGTGGCTTAGCATTGTCTTGCTGAAACAAAGCCCGACCTCAAAAAATCTGGATACTTCTTATTTAGTGTGTCGTAAACGCGGGTCAAGCTGCAGGCAGGTACAGTTTAGCATTGATGACGTTGGCGTTTAGCGACCAAGTAAAAAAAAGCTCGAGATGAAGTACTCCTTGGAAATTCCACGAAACTGAAATCAAGATTTTTTGTTTTCTTTCCGCTTGCTAAGTGAGTCAGGACTTTCCGGTCAACCTAGTATATTTGCGTTATAAATTTGTCTCTTGTAAAGTAATTTATTTTCTGTATCATAACTCGATGAAACTTTGGTAAAATATAATGAAGAAAACTTTAATTTAGTTTATTTACAAAAATAA